>OX637532.1:77840494-78114594 GCA_951800035.1 Linnaemya tessellans
GGGTGCTGTAAGAGTCGGGGTCCTGACATATTCGTCAACAAAAGCTGTTGCGTGATGTGACAAAAAATAGAAGTAGTTTTTCTCTACATTTACTAAAGTGCAAAAACCAGCGAAATAAGCTAAAAACGTTTATGTAACTTATTTGGATATTATTAAGGGATAGTTTAGCTTTATTTTCATAACTGTTTTATTTATGATTTTATGTTTAGTTTTATTGATACAAGCCATAATATGAAGCGTGACGTGACATTGCGTTACGTGACATTTTTTCCTAATGATAAACTCAAATAATTTTTGATGTAGTTTGGTTTTAAAGTTTTAATTCAACGAAAATAAATGAAAATTCAACTTCAGGTCAATGTTTGAAAAGGTACATTAGAATAAAAAAAAAAAATAACAAGTAAAAACGTTATATTCGACCGGGTGGAATTTTAAATACCCTCCAAATATTTAGTAAGTAAATTTAAAAAGGTTAACTTGGTGGGACAGAGTTTCTTTATATAATATCGTACGGCAGCGCCTACTAAAGGGGGCGGTGTTCAAAAATAGACAATATCATGTTTTCCACAGACGAACGTATGGGAATTGTTAGACCGTCTAAGATTTCATCACTGATCAAGAATATATTTACTTTATGGGGTCCAATTCTATTTGGAGGGTATTAAAACTGTATTTTGGCGTGGTCGCTCTGGCAAGGGTTGTGGGGGAGCCTCTAAAAATAAATGTTTGGGATAATTATATACAAAATTTAAATTTTTTTTTGATAGGGTCATTTAGGGGGCAAAGGGGGAGGAGGGGTAGGGCAGAGTAGTACCAGGTTCGTCTCAGCTACGTCATTAAAGCTCGTTTTAGACAATTTCAACTGCCGCTGTCGATATTTTTGTGCTCTTTCCTTTGCTGTTAAGCGATACGCTTGCAATTTTACGGAATCTTTCAACTTTTCCCTAGATTTCTTATCTTTGTTTTTAATTTTTTCAGAAACGGTGTCCATCTACATAAAAACATTTATTGCTGATTATAAAAATATTTGCAGCAAAATTTTTAAAAAAGTTTAACTGACACCAGTTGTGTTACGTAACAAACTTCAATATTAAATAGAAAGGGTCAGTTATTAACTTCGGTCAAAGTAATTTATTTTTTTAGTTTTATATATAAAACTTGCTTTAAGTTTAAATTTTTATTGAATTCCGTTCTGCAGCACAGAAGATATGACAAAAAATTATGCTTTTAAGGTGCGCATGTGACAGAATATCAAGGAAATCAAATTGAAAAACTACAGTTATATTTCTTTCGCTTTGCTCTTTTCGCATTTGTTTTAGTTTATTGTTGTGGTAAGCAAACTATTTTGTAATTAGTGCAATCGTAAAAAGTGCGTTTTAAAAAATTAACCATTAAAGAGAAAATTCTATCAAAAGTAATCGAAAGCAAGTAACATATTATTTTGAATGTTACTAACATTTTTCTCGTTATGGGTGTTAAGTTAAGGTATAAATTCTTTGAAATAAAAAAATTTTAATATATTTCTCTCGTACAATTGAATAAAAATAATTATTTAATAACTTATAATTTTTTGGCCGCGGTAGACCTTTCTGTGGAAATAAATAAAAAGATGGTTGAAGGCACCATTGAGGATGTTTTGTACGTACCTGATCTTTGCACAAATTTGATTTCAGTGAGCCAGTTGGTTAGGAAAGGCTATGAGGTTAAATTTACAGATGAAAAATGCACAATAAGAGATAAATCGAAAATAATAGCAAGTGCTAGTCTTTATGAAAACGTCTTTGAACTGGATTTATATTCTACCCGGGAAAATCTTACTTGCATCACGAAAGAACTTTTACATAAACGTTTAGGTCATGCCATGAAAATTGACGAGCGACTATTAGAAGACTGCGTTGAACAGAATTCAGAGGACAAAAAATGTATTTCATGTTTACAAGGTAAGCAAACAAACTTACGTTATAAACAATCTAGTAGATCAGATGCAGTACTTAGCTTGATTCATTCGGACGTGTGTGGCCCTATGGAGTGTCCGTCCATAGGTGGTGGTTTATATTTTCTATTATTCTTGGATGATTTTTCAAACAAAACCTTCGTGTACATTTTGAAAAATAAATCTGAGGTTTCAGACAAATTTAAGATTTTTAAGCAAATGGTTGAAAACCAGACTAACAGAAGAATAAAAATATTACGTTCTGATAATGGTTTAGAATTTTGCAATAAACAAATGGAGGCGATATGTCAACAAAGTGGTATAGTTCACCAAACGTCAGCACCCTACACCCCGCAGCAGAATGGCAAAGCTGAGCGAATGAATCGAACAATTGTTGAAAAAGCACGTACTATGTTGGTTGATGCGAATTTAACGAAAAAATTTTGGGCAGAGGCCATCAACACAGCTGCATATTTGTTAAACAGGATACCGATTAAAAAATTTAATGGTAAGTCGCCAGAAGAAATATGGAATGGTCGTGACTGTGATCTATCGTATTTGAGAATTTTTGGCTGTGTAGCTATGTAAATGATGCCAAAACAGCACCGAAAGAAATGGGACCCAAGATCAAAGAAATGTATCATGTTTGGTTATTGTGAAAATTCAAAAGCCTATCGACTGTTTGAGCCTGTTTTGAACAAAATGTTTGTAAGCAGAAACGTAGTGTTTTTGGAAGATAGAATGTTTTTGGCGCAGAATACTTCCGTGGAAAATATTTCTAAAAGTGAAAGGAATTTGGTGAGGATAATGCTTGATAAAAATTCCAATCACTTGGATGATAACGATGAAGAGGATCGTGAAATGCAACAAGATTTGTCAGATTATGAATCCCTTGGAGGTATTGGAGAACTACAGGGTTTCACTTCAGGAGACTGTACACCAGATAGTGAGGAGCTGAATGTTGAGCAATTACGTCGTTCATCGAGAATACCTCGTCCCACTAACATGGATGACTACGTAACCTATGCAGCTATTGGTGGCAAAGTAGAACCACAAAGTTATTTAGAAGCTATACATTGCAATGAAAAAGCAAATTGGAAAATGGCTATAGACGAGGAAATTAAATCACTGATTGAAAACAATACGTGGAATGTTATTGATAGTTCTGGAAATGAGAAGAAGTTAACCACAAAATGGATATTCAAACTGAAATACGACGAAAACGGTGAAGTTGTACGATACAAAGCTCGATTAGTGGCAAGGGGTTGTTCACAAAAGTCTAAAATAGATTACAACGAAACCTACTCACCAGTTATGCGTTATTCGTCACTAAGATATCTGTTATCGATAGCTGTTCAATTTGATTTGCAAATAAATCATTTAGATGTTTGTACGGCGTTTTTACAAGGTGACCTGGAGGAAGATATTTTTATAACAGCACCTGAAGGATTTGAAATTCCTAAAGAAAAAGTATTGAAACTCAATAGACCGATATATGGGTTAAAGCAATCATCACGAATGTGGAATTTAAAGTTGAATCAAATTTTAAAAAATCTTGGTCTTGTGCAAATGAAGAGTGATCAGTGCATCTACTTCAAGATTAATAACAAAAACATTTTGATATTGGTCGTGTATGTCGACGACATATTGGTATTTTGGAACAACGAAAAACAGAAGCAGTGTTTAGTTGAAAGTTTAAAAGCTAAATTCAAACTTAAAGATCTAGGACAAGCCAAATCATTTCTTGGTCTAAGAATAGACAAAACAACGGACTGCTTAGCAATAGACCAATCAGCATACATTCGGAAACTTTTGGAACGATTTGAAATGTCGGCTTGTAACCCAATATCAACGCCAATGGACATGAACGTTAAGTTGAGTAGCATGCAAAGTCCAAGGAATGATACAGAAAAATCTGAAATGCCTAAGTATCCTTATCAGGAGCTTATTGGCAGCTTATTGTTTGTAGCACAACTGACAAGGCCTGACATATGCTACGCTGTTAACTTTCTGAGTCGGTTTAATAGCAATTATGGCACACAACATTGGCAAGCAGCAAAGCGTATTTTGCGTTACTTGAAGGCAACCATCAATTATAAATTAGAGTTTAAAAAAGGTGATGATTCAACATTGAAGGGCTACTGCGATGCTGATTATGCCGGTGATTTGGATCAAAGAAAATCTGTCAGCGGTTTTATTTTCATAAAACATAGAGCTCCAATTTGTTGGGTATCAAAGAAGCAAGCCACTACAGCATTGTCAACTTGCGAAGCTGAATACATTTCAATGGCAACAGCAGTTCAAGAAGCCTTATGGCTAAACCATTTTGAAAGGGAACTGTTTGGAGAACAGTCTGTTCCCATTAAAATATTTTGCGACAACCATGCAGCAGTACAACTGGCTACAAATGGATCTTATCATCCTAGAACGAAACACATAGATGTTCGCCATCATTTTTTGAGAGACTCCTTGACTGATGGAAAAATATTATTTGAGAGGATTTCATCAAATGAAATGTTAGCGGACATTCTTACGAAGCCGGTAGTAAATCAGAAATTAACTTATTGTCTTGAGAAGATTGGTATTGTTTAAATATAATTTTTGGTGAGGATGTTGAAAATCAAAATTTAATCTAAACGATCTTATACTATTTTATACAGCCTTGTAATTTAATACTATGTGATTACCTTACTTACTATTTTTCTGTACTCATTAAAAAGGCTTCATACAATTAACCACGCGTTTTATTTTAGCTCTGATAAGTGAGGTTAATTTTTTCTCAAGAATTTCATCATATGTTCTTTGCTTTTCCGCAAAAAAAATTCATCTGCAACATTAAAGGGAGCTTGTAAAAAACGTAAGTATTTTTATTGAAATAAAAGTAAAACAAATAAAAATTATTCTTTGAAGGTCGAAAAACACAAATAAGTATCAAAGACAACATTTGCTGTCATTAATGGAAGCAAACGCGGACATTGCATGTGGGTTTTTTAAAGGAGGCAAGGAGATACTCGGTCGATTTTGGAACAAAGCTGAGGTTGAACTCAATGCTATGGGTCCTCCAATCAAGTGCATTGCTGAATGGAAAAAGGTTTGTTTGTTTATTTAGTAATGTGGCTTTTTAAATATTTTGTGTATGTACTTGTATATATGCAGGTGTGGCCTAATAAAAAAAAATATGTACGTCAAAAAGCTTCGCAGAACTTGAGGGACAAGAAATGCACTGGAGGTGGTCCATGCAAACAGCAAAAGTTTTCTCCCATAGATAAGTGATATATATATATATATATATATATATATATATATATATATATATATATATAGGGATGAAAGCTTCTGTTGAAGGTGTGCCAGTAAAACCTATAGGCCTCACCTCTCCACATAAAACAGTTGCAGTACCACCAATTTCAGATTTTATTTCTTTGGATGATTTGCCTGATATATAAGAGGACTCAGACGAAAATAAAGAACCAAAACCTTTAAAACATTCCAATATATCAGTGGCAACCCATGTAAAGAAAACCATTTGCCAAGAAATGGACAAGCAAAAATGTTCACCTAAAAGTCCAATCAATGTATTGGAAGCTGAACTTGAAATACAAAGGGAGCTATTGGCGATTATAAAAGAAGTTGTTGCTAATCAAAAGGAGCAGGAATTGACCGCAAGAAAAATATACAGATCCCTGGATAGGCTAAACGACCAAAATAGAAAACATTTTCAGGAAATGAAAAAAATGAAACGTGAAGAAATTCAAGAAATGCGGCGTCACAATGCGTTTATGGAGAAGCTTAGAATTAACGAGGTTGAGTATAAATTAGAAAAAAATAGACTGCAAATTCAAATGCAAGAGTATACAAATTAGTTAAACGATTATTTATCAAACATTTTATTTTTGATTTTCTGCCAAAAATAATTGTTTTTGATCAGATTTTTTTTTATGTAAGTTTAAATTGTTTTTCAATTTAAACAAAAACTGAATTGTTAGATATTTTTATGTACAAAACTTAAACCAAAAAGCTCTTGATTTAAGCTTAAATTGTTTTTCAATTTAAACAAAAACTGAATTGTTATATTTTTTTATAAATGAAATTTATTTGTTGGTGGTTAAGCAATGTCTATATGCATTTCATTGGTGCTTTACCAAATCGTCAGTAGACTTTAACCACAGTTTTGAAAAGTTAAAAACCTCTTATCTTATGCATATACTTCCGAAAACCATCTGAGAATTCACAACTTGTAAATTACAAACTATTTTCAAAAATAACAACAGAACATAGGCTTGCAACTCATACAAAACTTAACCAAGAAATAAAGTATGTTCGATATGAATCTATTTTATTTTTCTACACCTTTATACAATCAGAAATCCATTGGATAACAAGAAAAGTATTTATAAGGCAAAATGAAAAATAAAATCTAAATTAAACAGTTATGAAATCTTTTTATTTGACACATTGTTGTCACAATACTACTATATATAAATGAAATTTATTATAAATACTTTTCTTGTTATCCAATGGATTTCTGATTGTATAAAGGTGTAGAAAAATAAAATAGATTCATATCGAACATACTTTATTTGTTGGTTTAGTTTTGTATGAGTTGCAAGCCTATGTTCTTGTTCTGTTGTTATTTTTGAAAATAGTTTGTAATTTACAAGTTGTGAATTCTCAGATGGTTTTCGGAAGTATATGCATAAGATAAGAGGTTTTTAACTTTTCAAAACTGTGGTTAAAGTCTACTGACGATTTGGTAAAGCACCAATGAAATGCATATAGACATTGCTTAACCACCAACAAATAAATTTCATTTATATATAGTAGTATTGTGACAACAATGTGTCAAATAAAAAGATTTCATAATATATTTTTTTTATGTACAAAACTTTAACCAAAAAGCTTTTAATTAAGTTTAAATTGTTTTTCAATTTAAAAAAAAACTGAATTGTTATATTTTTTATGCACAAAACTTTAACCAAAAACCTTTTTATTTATTAGTTGCTTAAGTTTTTTATTGTGCCTTGAATAGCAATATGATCTTTTTTTTTAATTTTATGTTATTGGTAAAATAAAAATATATTAAAAATTTGAATTTCAAAAACAAAATTTTTTTAATGTCCTTGTTTAAATAAAGATAAGTATGTATATACATACATACATATTTAAGTACATTATTCTAGTATAATGAAGGACTTTTGAAAGTCCCTTGTAAATCACTTTTCATAAAATTTTTATAATTTTTGCGATACAACTCTTTTGTAATAAAGAAATATTTTTATAATATATGTGATAATATTGTTATTAATAACGAAATATTATTAGAAAATACCTTTCAAAATTGTTTTTTTTTTCGGAATCGATTTCCATCACATACCTGAATATTAAGATTTTAAATGAATTATAAAAACTTATTTATAAATAAAATGACATATTTCCTTTATTTTATTTCTTGATATAAACACAATACGAAATGAAAAGATCATCACATATGTACCCGATTAAAAATTAATCAAGATTTCTTGTAATATTGCTTCTAATGGATTGAGCTACGGATTGGTATTGGCTTGAAATTGGCTGCATTATTATATTATCCTCAGGCATACTTAACACCATGATATCGCTAGGTATATCCTTTACGTTAAAGTGTATACATAAATTATGCAGAGCACAACATACACTTACAATTTTGGCTGCCTTTTCAGGAGAATAATGTAACTCTCTTGCACCAAGAAGGCATCTCCATCGGTTCTTAAGTACTCCGTTAGTGCGCTCAATTATGTTGCGGCATTTTGAGTGTACCTCATTATATTTCATTTCCGGAGAACCATCTTCGAGAACCCGGTGTGGGGTTAACAGCCATGGTTCTAGAGGATAACCAGCATCTCCTATTTGTAAAAAACATAAATATGTATTAAGACTTGGTATACAATTGATTAGAAAAAGCTTACCTAACAGCCAAATGTTGTTTTCACCTTGCAGATATTTCTGCTCAAAGTGGATTCTTGGTCGCTTGTGTTCCACACAAACGAATCGTGACATGCACCAGGGTGTGATGAGTCCACGTAACGAATTTTCAGCTCGTGGTCACAAAGCTAGATAGAATAAATGGTTTTTTGTGACTAGTTTTGTTTAAGTGCTATATTGGGGGACTTTGGTAAAATAAATGGTAATAAATCTGGAACTTCTAAACTGATAATTGGATTTATATAAAACTTCGCATATCTTTAGAAGAGTAGTCGGGCTTTACAAGGCGTGTCTCGCCATTTATATTTGTAATAAAATAAGCCAAAAGTCATTAAAATCGATGAACAAATGTCGATTTTATTTGCAGTTTAGAAGTTCCAGATTTATCACCATTTATTTTGCAAAAGCCCCCACTGTGTATGGTTTGAAACAAGCTACTTACCAACATCACATTTAGAATAAAGTTTCCCTTACGGTTATAATAAAGATGTTTATTGTCTGTTGGAGCTATAATTTGGACATGAGTCCCATCAATGCAGCCGACAACACCTGGAATTTTATGTTTCCTGTAAAATTCCAACGCGATTTGTCTCTTTTCGTCCGCCGATGTTGGTACTTTTATCCATGCCGGACACACGTGATTCAGAAAGACATCAACCACTTCTGCTAGCACTTTACAAAATGTCGGCTGAGCTATCGACACATCACAGTCTTTACCAACTCCCGTTTGATAGCCACCTTCGGCGAAGAAACGTAAACACCCACTTAATTTTACAACTGGGGAAACAGCAAACTGTTTTTTGGTCTGTTGTATGTGCAGTATTAAGACGTCCAACAAATATCGAAATGCCGGTTTGTTAAGTCTGTAATACTTCTGAAACCTAAGTGTATAATTTCAATCCATTAAAATGATCCAAATGTATGATATATTAGTACTTACAATGTCTGCGACAATTCTAGTGGATTCGATTTATCCCGCAACTGTCTTCTAACGACCCGCTGGCTATGTTGATGATCCTTTTCAGCTGAAATACCTTCCCCAACTAATTGGAAAGCTATAGTATGCATTTTTTTCTCTTTATTATTAAAATTATTTTGTTATTAACACAAAACTTCTAATTTATCTTTAGCCCGCGTAAAGAAAAATACAATGTAAATAAAAAAAACAGTCGTATTTGAAATTCCATGTTGCCACTTATTTATTTTTTTGTTCCCTTTAAGTTTATGATAGGAGGAATTTTTTCTCGAGAAAATTGTTTTCCGTGAGAAAGAAGTTCCGAGGGAATATTCATGATGGGGCTGATATATATATATATATATATATATATATAAATTTTTTTTTATTATATTTTTTGGACGTAATGATAGCAACTATCAATAGTTACTGGCAGCGACTGACCCAATCATGTACTAAAAAGCAGAGTAACAGCACCCACCTTCGTCGGCCCTGTAGCAAAAATTAGCCGGCGAAGTAAAAGGTTGAAATAGCTACAAAAAAATAAAAAATAAAAAAAAAATAACTTTCCTAATCTGTCCCCTCAATACTATCCCCTCGTTTTCAGTTCCAGCGCAATGCATTGCATATATAGGGGACATCCCCTGAGTGCTGGTCCTACTCCTAAAAAAAAAAAAAAAAAAAAAAATAGTGGCCCCACGACAACTTCACTAGCACCACCCTGGAACAGCCTTGACATTTCGTCAGGGTGGGTAGTATTATCAGTATTATTCCTACGTCTTCCTTAGTTCCTAGGTAAGCTGGTTCGGAACTGATGCGCATACTTCATCGTTAGTTACTAACGAAACTTAAGACGTATTGATTCCCCTATGAATCTGTTCTAATTTGCAAAGTTCTATTAGAACTAGCTGTACAAAATTACACACGCTGGTCCAATTTAATAAGGATTCCAGCATGACCGGTATTATATTCCCCGGGCCAATCGTACGTCCCCATCCTTCTTCTAAATACGACCTCTAGTTGTTGAATCGTGAGCAGACAAAGACGACATCCTCAACTACATTCTCACTGCAATGTGGACAGAACGGGGAATCATCGTGCTTGAAACGGAATAGATATGACCTAAGCACCCATGTCCAGACAAGAACTATGTTAGGTAGTAGTTTAAATCACCATGTTTCCTAGTCAGCCATACCCTGACGTCGGGTAGTAATGCATAAGTCCATCTTCCCTTTCCAGTGGTTGACCAGCGTTCCTGCCACTTCTGTAACCATAAGTCCGAGTTATCCCTATTTATGATTTCTAAATCGATTGGAATTATACCTGCGATGATAAAAGCCGCTTCGTCGGACACTGTTCTAAATGCACTACATACTCTCAAAACAGCTAACCTAGACACAGGTGATACCAACCCCACATATGTGGGGTATCTAAGTGAATCTGACCATACTGGGTGTGCATATAGGATAATGCTCCTTACTACTCCAGCGATCAGTTTGCTCTGAATATATTTTGGCCCTCTTGTATTCGGCATAATCCGAGATAGCGCCAAGCAGGTTTTGGATGCTATATATAGCAAGTACTCACGAAAAGATAGACGTATATCAATCATCACGCCCAGATATTTCAGAAATCCCTTCGATTCTATGCAACAGGTGCCAACTTTCAGGGTAATAATTTCCCTAGCCTTACGGCAACTAATCAAAACCGCTTCGGTTTTATGATCAGCTAGACTTAATTCTATTGAAGTGATCTAGGTCTTTACTAATTGTACGCTGGCATTTGCAATGGCTTCTGCGTCTAATAATTCTTTAGCCTCACACACTAACGCTATATCGTCTGCGAATCCCACTATCCTTACTATTTCAAGTAAACTCAATCTTAGTACCCCATCGTACATTACGTTCCACAACAATGATCCAAGTATCGATCCTTGGGAAACCCCACTGTTAATCCTACGTTTCCTTATGCCTACATCTGTATCATAGATCAATTCTCTATTCCGGAAATAATCCTGCACTATTCTTATCAGATATTCTGGGATGTCCAATCGAGTTAAAGTATCAACAATACGCACCCAGTTTGCCGTATTGAACGCGTTCTTCGCGTCCAACGTCACAACTACACAGTACTCCTTCGTACCACTCTTCCAACTCTTGCCATAAATAGTTCGAGCAGCAGTTTCCACTACCATATTTATAGCATCCACTGTTGACCTTGCTTTCCTGAAGAAAAAATTGGTTGTCTGATAGGCCATGTCTGTTTTCAACGCAGTTCCCAAGTCTTCTGCAGATTACACCCTCTAGCAATTTGCCACATGTATCTATCCTACACAGTGGCCGATAAAATGGGGGGTCATCTAGGGGTTTATTGTCCTTTGGTATTAACACCAACTTCTCCCTCTTCCATCTTGGAAAAGTTCCCTTACTTAAGCATGCATCTACCACTCTTAAGATATTCTCGGGACACAGTTTAACGGCCTGTTTCAACACCATATTTGGAATACCGTCCAGGCCCGGTGGCCTTTTGTCCTTAAACGTAGAGACAACGTCTTCGATCTCAGTTATTGTAACCGAGGGAAAGCTTAAAGTTTCGTTAGGAGGGTTGTGGTCCCGAGGTGGTGCCTCCTGATGGGGGAAGAGGTGGTCTACAATTCCCTCCAGTATTGGTTCTTCACTCGGTTGCAACGGGCCTAGGCATTTAAGTTTCTTTGTGACCAGCTTATATGCGAGACTCCAAGGATTATTATTTACCTCATCACAAATATTAAGAAAGCACTGCCGTTTGCTCCTACGAATTGCCATCTTTAAGGCCCTCCTCCTATTCCTATAATTCTGTTGGTGTGCATCATTCCCCAACCTACCTCGAGTCCTTGTATATTGTCTTCTGGCACGTATACACTCAGCCCTCAAGCTAGCAATATCATTATTCCACCAATAAACTGGTGATCCCCTTGTGGATCCTTTCCGCCTCACCATAGATGCATCGCACGACCGAGTGATATGGTTTACCAATTGTGCCGCCATATCCTCAGCTGAACCATTCAAGTTCATACCCTCCATACAGATGGCAAAAATATCCTTATCAAAGGTGTTCACCTTCCATCCCGTCAAACCTTGTGCCCGGGTGGTCACACGACGTATATCATCCTGCATATCTATAATAATGACACTGATCGCTGTGAGTATAAAGATCAGATTCTCCCCAGTTCACACGGTTTATGATGGTTTCACTGACAAGCGTAATGTCAATAACTGATCCACCATTCCCTCTTCTGAAGGTTTCCTCATCTCCAGAATTCAATAGTACAACACTTAGCGCAGAAAGGGCTCTTCCTCTTGCATTTGTCGAAGGGCAACCCCATTCGATAGCCCACGCATTGAAACTTCCTGCTATTATAACAGGACACCTGGCTGCAGCGTCCATCACTATGTTGTCTATAATAACACGAAAGTCATCAATAGAATATCTAGGAGGAACATAACAGCTGTACAAACATATGCCGGAAACAGTGGCCCGCGTGTACCCACATTGCGGTGATAACCTTTCCCTCAATATCAAAGATCCGGTAGTCCATATAGCTGCTGTATCTGTATCATCAGTAACCCAATTTGCAGATACAATCTTCTTATATGGCTCGCTGAGTACAGCAACGTCTACCTTCAAATCTCGTACGGTTTGCCTACGCAACTCCTGTGCTGCTTGGCAATGATTGAGATTTAGCTGTAATATGCGCATCCTGATTATTAAGTACTGTTTAACCCTTAAGCTTTTGTAGCGCCCTCTTGTAGTACGGGCAAACTACGCATCCGATGACATGGTCACTATTAGTATTTCCACCCTTTCTACAGAGCATGCACGAAGGTCTGTTGGAACATGTTGCAATCTTATGGCCAGCTTCCCCACAACGCAAGCAATTTCGGGATAGATCCTGGCCGCTACAATTCGTCGCCCTATGTCCAAAATCGAGACAGTTGTAGCATCTCTTCGGCGCTATATTTTCCCGTATTCGACACACGACCCAGCCGATGCGTATCTTGGACATCTCTAGAAGCCGTCTAGCTAGAGGCGCATTCAGACCAATCGTGGCAGTTTGTGTTCCCCCATACGCTCTCCTCAGTGATCTAATTGCAGTCAACTGCAGTACCCTAAAATCGTCGGATTTACTAACTATGAAGTCACCTCGTCTATGTCCCTAATTTCAATCCTAACCTCTTGGGATAGTGCCCGTACTTCGGCAGTTCTACCCAGTACCGCTTCCACCTCCGACCTGAACACACCTATGTTCTGGTGAGCTCCAGTAGCAGCTCACCTCTCTCGGTCTTCCGAATGCCCTTCACATTCTCCCCCAGATTACTAAGTTTAGTGTCCCTCTTCACTTGCCTGAGAATCTCAGCATAGCACTATGTTTCAAAGACCTACTTTTTCCGTGCGAAATTCAAATTTCAAAACTATCAATATAGCTTTGTTTTTTTTTGCCAAGCAGTTTCTAACAATCCAATTCAAACAAATTGACAATTTTTTTTGAAAAATACAAAACACTATTTGACAGCGCGCAGTCAAAGTCATTGTTGCCATACGTGTTGAAACATTTTTGTAAAATATTAATTTTAAATCAAAAGTTTGAGCATTTATTGTGAAAATTGTGTTAAAATTTTATAAATAATTTGTAATGGAGAATAATCTGTCATGTAAGTACTTAAGTTTTTTCTCCTAAATTTTTGAAAATATATAAAATTTGATTTTGAAAAATTAATTTTTTAAAATAAACTTTAAGCAAATGGGTTTTTTCAAAATTTTAATTTCATGTAACCTTTTAAAAAAATGTTAACGTTTGGAAAACCAAATGTAAACATATTTGAATAAACTAAAGTTTGGTTCATTTACTAGGATTTATCTCATATTGGTCAAAGTTGCACTATCCGAATAATATCACTTTTTGTAGATTCTTATACTTTGAAAAAAATCGAACTTTTTGAAATTTGGTTAAAAGAACCCTCAAAAAACTCAAAAAATGATATAGTTGTCCAGTATGTCTTAAATAAAGTTGATGCGTCTGAGATGGACGATGATTGCGAAAAAATTTTGGTGGAGAAGGTTCGTCTTTTCTGCAAGTATCTAGAAACAAAATGGGCAAAAAGTAGAAGAAGAGAAGATCACTTTCGAAATAAAAACTGTTTGTCGTGTAGCTTTCCCATAAATCCAAACAAGTTTGAAACATACTGCTTCCAAACAGCAAAGATGATACAAGATTTATATCGTTGGCTTCCAATGACCTCCACTGTTCACAAGGTTTTAATTCATTCCAAGCAAGTTATAGAGAACACTATTTTGCCAATTGGTTTTTTTAGTGAATCGGCAGCGGAATCGCGCCATAAGATTTATAAATCCGACAGATTGCATCATGCTCGGAAAAACAGCAGAACAAACAATCTTCAAGATGTTTTCAACAGAGCCTTAGATACATCCGATCCAATAATTTCGACAAAATACTTAAGCAGGCGCATGCAACAACATAAACCTTTAAACCTTCCACGTGAAGTTGTACAGCTTCTAAGTTCCAATGTTATAAATGCAAATGTGGACGAAGGAAACCACTACGAACAAGGAGAATTTTTACCCGCTACTTCAATAAATTTTTTGAGTCAAATGTGTCTTCCAAACGAATTGCAGTTAACTGATACAATCAATTTAACTGAAAACTAAAGTAAAATATTTTTTTTAATAAAAAAAATAATTGTTAATTTTTCAACGGGCTTAAGTTCGAATCTGCATGACTGCAAATAATTTGCAGTCATGCAGATTCGAACTTAAGCCCGTTGAAAAATTAACAATTTACATAAAGAAAAAGTTCAACTAACAAAAATTCATACATAATTTAAAAAAAATAATAAAATAAATAATTTTTTTACATATAATTGGCCACCAATGATTAGATTTATCCAAAACTAAAATAAAACAATTTTTTTATAAAAAAAATAATAAAATAAATTATTTATTACTGTTTTTTTTTGCATCTTATTGGTCACCAATGGGTTAATTTTTTTTTAGATTTATTTAAAAATGCCTGCTTTAGCTCCGCTTTCAATTTTGCTCTAAAAAGTTTAATATTTAAAAAGATATTAAAATTTTTTTTTTTTTAGGAGTAGGACCAGCACTCAGGGGATGACCCCTATATATGCAATGCATTGCGCCGGAACTGAAAACGAGGGGAGATAGTATTGAGGAGACAGATTGGGAAAGATGAGAAGATAGACAGTTTTTTTTTTGTAGCTATTTCAACCTTTTACTTCGCCGGCTAATTTTTGCTACAGGGCCGACGAAGGTGGGTGCTGTTACTCTGCTTTTTAGTACATGATAGTGTCAGTCGCTGCCAATTATGTTCAGTGATCAGTGACTATGCCTTCATCATTGAAACAGGCTGGCAACAACTAACACAACCACGCACTAATGCTGATCAGAAGAATTCAACACAATATTTCATGACTCAGAGCGGGCTCGAACTCACGACCCTCTGTTTCATAGTCTCGTGTGCTACTACTTCAGCCAACAGCACCCACATAGTGCATAGGAAGCGTTCTCACTTGGTTTAATAACCAGGGCATCCGAACGTGACCCCTGCTTACTCCTATTTCTATTCCCTTCCCTGGGACGGACCTTTATCCACCCAGGTTCTTTAGTGCCTGGGTTCGGCAAAGCAGCACCATTCGCTGCCGCCGATCCCACAGAGCTACCTTCACTGCTCCTGTTGGCATCTACTGTATCCTTCCTCTTCTTCTTAGCCCTATTTTCCCTTGGCCCAAGAGTACAGGGGGAGATGCAGGTACAGGGGAAGATGGTCTTACCATAACCCCAGTCTGCATCTGCTTATTGCAGTGTACCTTGCAATTGCTAGCAGTTCCACTGCTCAGCTCATCTGCCACCTGCATATACAATGCCTGTATATCTCGAGATACTATATCCTTGTGGACATTCGATCTTTATTTATTTATTTATTTATTTATTTCATCTACAGATTAAATCTTACAGATTACTTAAATAATTAGTGTTTAATTAAAATACTTAAATAATATTAACTTAAAATTTACTAAATTTGTATCAAAATTTAACGGTGGGTGAGAAAGTCTAATAGCTTTGCTATCCTTTCTCCTAGTTTCTCAACCTTACCTTTTGGTTCTTGACCACCACCAGCTGTGGTGCCAAAACCTCCCCTATGCGGCGTGTTCACCATTTCCAGAGCTTTCCGCTCTCGCTTCTAAATCAATTCTATAGTTCTTCTGCATTTCTTTTTGATAGAGTCCAAACTCGCAGCCGCTGTCTCCGTTCCTTGTGCAGTCACGTTTAGACCACATGGGTGTCTTTGCAAGCAGTGAGGTTTATACGAGGGTTGACGAAGAGACCTTATGGATCAATCCGCCTCGCAGCTTTCCCTCGGCTACAATAACTGAGATCGAAGACGTTGTCTCTACGTTTAAGGACAAAAGGACACCGGGCCTGGACCGTATTCCAAATATGGTGTTGAAACAGGCCGTTAAACTGTGTCCCGAGAAGATCTTAAGAGTGGTAGATGCATGCTTAAGTAAGGGAACTTTTCCAAGATGGAAGAGGCAGAAGTTGGTGTTAATACCAAAGGACAATAAACCCCTAGATGACCCCCCATTTTATCGGCCACTGTGTATGATAGATACATGTGCCAAATTGCTAGAGGGTGTAATCTGCAGAAGACTTGGGAACTGCGTTGAAAACTGACATGCCCTATCAGACAACCAATTTGGCTTCAGGAAAGCAAGGTCAACAGTGGATGCTATAAATATGGTAGTGGAAACTGCTGCTCGAACTATTTATGGCAAGAGTTGGAAGAGTGGTACGAAGGAGTACTGTGTAGTTGTGACGTTGGACGCGAAGAACGCGTTCAATACGGCAAACTGGGTGCGTATTGTTGATACTTTAACTCGATTGGACATCCCAGAATATCTGATAAGAATAGTGCAGTATTATTTCCGGAATAGAGAATTGATCTATGATACAGATGTAGGCATAAGGAAACGTAGGATTAACAGTGGGGTTCCCCAAGGATCGATACTTGCATCATTGTTGTGGAACCTAATGTACGATGGGGTACTAAGATTGAGTTTACTTGAAATAGTAAGGATAGTGGGATTCGCAGACGATATAGCGTTAGTGTGTGAGGCCAAAGAATTATTAGACGCAGAAGCCATTGCAAATGCCAGCGTACAATTAGTAAAGGCCTAGATCACTTCAATGGAATTAAGTCTAGCTGATCATAAAACCGAAGCGGTTTTGATTACTTGCCGTAAGGCTAGGGAAATTATTACCCTGAAAGTTGGCACCTGTTGCATAGAATCGAAGGGATTTCTGAAATATCTGGGCGTGATGATTGATACACGTCTATCTTTTCGTGAGCACTTGCTATATATAGCATCCAAAGCATCGAAAACCCGCTTGGCGCTATCTCGGATTATGCCAAATACAAGAGGGCCAAAATATATTCAGAGCAAACTGATCGCTGGAGTAGTAAGGAGCATTATCCTATATGCACAACCAGTATGGTCAGATTCACTTAGATACCCCACATATATTGGGTTGGTATCACCTGTGTATAGGTTAACTGTTTTGAGAGTATGTAGTGCATTTAGAACAGTGTCCGAAGCGGCTTTTATCATCGCTGGCATAATTCCTATCGATTTAGAAATCATAAATAGGGATAATTCGGACTTATGTTTACAAAAGTGGCAGGAACGCTGGTCAACCACTGGAAAGGGAAGATGGACTTATGCATTAATACCGGACGTCAGAGTATGGCTGACTAGGAAACATGGTGATTTAAACTACTTCCTAACGTAGTTCTTGTCTGGAACTATATATATACATATATATATATATATATATATATATATATATATATATATATATATATATATATATATATATATTAATTTGGGATTTGAGAATCCCGTAAATAGTGTTTATTTATTTAGTATTTTAAATGTCTTCAAAATTCACTACATGTTAAGTAAAACACAACCAAACACAACCATGACCAGATGCTTCACGAAGTTACCAGACGACGTCACTTTGCTATATAAAGTCGCTGCCAGAGATCAACGGGACTAGTGTGATTTTAAATCTAGACGTGTTAACATCGCTAAGTGTTTAGTAGTACAAATACTCGTGTTAATAAAGTAGTAAATAAAGTGTTGCCGCATTATATTTCTAAAATTAATAGTCTGTGTTTTTAATTTGATGCAATTAAACGAATCCTTGAAAGATAAGTAAAAAGCGTTTTTACGAAAAGGCCTAATAACGTAACAATTGGTGTCAGAAGTGGGATTGCAAAAATAATTAAAAGGACATTGCAATTTAAGGAAAAAAAGGACATTAAAAAATAAAATTATAATATATAATCATGAAATTTGATGAGCTAAAAGTTGAACAGCTAAAAAAGGAGCTTAGTAAGCGGGAATTGCCAACAGCAGGTAACAAGGCTGAACTGCAGAAGAGGCTGATAGATGAGTTTAAGAATCGCGGCATGGACATCGCGACATGCGAGTTTGAGGACAAAGACGATGTAGAGGTATGTCCTGCTACGACCAGCAGCATGGACATAAATTCAATGTTCGCTGCTATGATGATCCAGATAAAAGGAATCAATGATGCACAAACTGAAATGAAACAGAACTCTCAGCAGATGCAAGAGGCATCAAGGATGAGCACTGAAAAGCTTGTAGCCGAAATACAGGAGTCAAATAGAGCCACGAACGAGACTCTGGTAGAGGTTTCTGATGCCATTAATAGGAGGGTGGATTCTATTGAGAATAAATTCTCAGAGCTGGCGGATAGAGTCCAACATCTAGAGCATGCAAAAGATTTTGAAGAGATATTGCATGCTCTAGAGGACAAAATGCATAACCTTGAGTGTAGTGGCGGGCCAGTACGAGCAGTTGCGGAGGTTTCTGCACGAATAAAAGCGCCATGCTTTGACGGCAGCGTACCATTGGGCATCTTTAATTTCCAGTTCGAGACGGTTGCTAGCAGAAATGGATGGGATGCTGAAGAAAAAGCCATAGAGTTGATTTTGTCCTTAAAGGGGACAGCCGCAGAGGTACTTGAGACCGTGCCAGTAAGCAGCAGAAACAACTATAATAAAATAGTGGCAGCATTGCAGCGCAAGTATGGTGGTGAGCACAAGCGCGATTTATACAGAGTGGAATTGCGATGTAGAGTTCAAAATCCTAACAAGTCTCTACAAGATTTCGCGATGGAAATCGAGCGTTTAGTGCAGCTCACATATCCAGGCGAGAGTCACTCGTTCCTGGACCACTATAAAACTGAGGCGTTCGTTAATGGCATTCGCGACTCTGATGTTAAACTAGCTGTGTGCTCTACGCAGAAATCCACTTTCCCTGAGACTGTTTCATTTGCGCTGGCTCAAGACACTGCTAGGATGGTTTTCAAACCGCAGATATGTAAGGTGCGGAATGTGGAGGTTTTGTCTGAGGAGGATAATAGCCTAGTTGCTAGTTTTAAGGAAGCAATGCGACAACTGTTGGCGGAAAGTGCTACCAAAGAAAAGCCTAAATGCTTTAACTGCGGAAAAATCGGTAATTTTCAGCGCAGCTGCAAAGCACCAAGAAAAAGAGGTAGATCTGTTTCGCCACCAAGAAACAGCAAACGGAAGAACCAAACAGCATCACAAGAACCCCCGTTAAACTAAAACGAGCTAGTACTAAGAGGCAAGAGCTAGCTCCCACAAACGAGGGCCCCACAATCTCCATATCAGTGATGCAGCAGAAAAATAGCCACCTTACTGCATCTGGACACATCAACGGGGAAAAGCACGTACTTACTATAGACACAGGGGCGTCGTAGTCAATAATAAGACCCGATGTAGTAAAGGGGAAATGCGATAGTTTAAGCAATATACGGCTACGTACAGCTACTGGAGAGCCTGCCACTGTCTATGGTAAGATTGAAGTGAAGGTGACTATAGCCAACATCAACATGAGGCATGTGTTTATTGCTGCCGATATTGTCGATGAGGTAATTATTGGAGCCGATTTTATGATTAACCATGGCATTAATCTACACATGGGGCAATAGCTGATGATTTGGCGTAATGTGGAAATACCCCTTGATGTTAAATATGACATCAAGCCGCAAGTAACAAAAGTATTTGCTATCGAGAGTCAGACGTTACCGCCGCAGTCTGAAACAGTTATATGGGCATGTATGAAGGGAGATTGTGAGGTTGTGGGTTGTAGACCCGCAGATCTAAAGAGAGAGCTTATAACAGCAAAAGCTCTAGTAAAAACTACTAAAGGAGGAATAGTCCCTAAAAGAGTGCTTAACTTGGCAGAACATGAAAAAGTCATCAAAGAAAATTGCGATATTGGCCAGTGTACTCCAGCAGAGGCAATAATAAACTGCGAGAAGAAGATAGAGCCTAAGAATTTGTCCGCAAAAGAACGTGAACAATTTGAGGAATACGTAGGAAAATGGATAGCAGGACTGTCAGCGACAGATAGAAATAAAGCCAAACAGTTGCTAAAAAGGCATGCCAGTATCTTCGCCATGGGAAACCAAAGCCAGGGTAAAACTGCATTGGTTAAACATGAAATTAACGCAGGCGAAGCTTGGCCGATTAAACAGCCACCCAGAAGTGTAGGGGTAGCAAAGCGAGATGAAGTCAAGGAGCTTGTAAGAGATATGGAGCGTGAAGGCGTAATTGAACCGCCTTCTGGTCCTTGGAGTTCGCCTCTAGTCTTAGTCAAAAATAAAGATGGCAGTACTAGATTCTGCGTAGACTACAAGAAGCTCAATGACATAATCAAGAAGGACAGCTATCCGCTCCCCAGTATCGATGACACTTTGGACACGCTAGCTGGTACGAGATGGTTCTCTACGCTAGGCTGCGAAGCGGCAAGTGGAGATTGCAAAGAAAGACAAGGAAAAAACTGCCTTCAGCGTCGGTAACGGATTATGGCAGTTCAAAGTTATGTCATTTGGTCTCTGCAATGCTCCGACTACATTTTTTTTTTTTTTATTTTTTTTTTTTTTTTTTTTTTTTTTTTTTAAAACAAACACAGCCCGCAAAGCTATTTGCTTGTCTGCGGAAAACACCCAGAGTCTCCGGCGGGAATCGAACCCACGACCATTGGACTGACAGGTAGCATTGCTATCCATCAGCCACAGAGGCACCCTAACGCCTCTGAACGCCTAATGGAGAAGGTACTGAAAGGACTGCAGTGGAAGACATGCTTGGTATATCTGGATGACATAATCGTGATGGGGAAAACTTTTGATGAACACCTCAAAAACATGGCAGAAGTTCTTCAACGGATATCATCAGCTGGCTTGAACCTCAGCCTGAAGAAATGTGCATTGTTCCAGAAAGAAGTAAAGTATTTGGGGCATCGCGTTACAGCAGACGGAATCTCAACAGATGAAGATAAAATACAAGCAGTAAGGGACTGGCATCAACCTAAAAATCTTCATGAATTGCGCAGCTTTTTGGGCCTTCGTACATAATACAGACGCTTTGTGCCAAATTCTGCCAGTGTAGCTGCAAGCCTGCATGAGCTGACAAGGAAGTCGAGACCATACCACTTAAAGGATTATTGTGTGCGTCACCAGTATCCCATACCTGGAGAAAAATTTGTGCTGATGCGAGCGGCTATGGCATAGGGGGCGTGCTATCCCAAGTAGTTAATGGCACTGAGAAAGTCATTGGATACTATAGCCGTGTACTCCCTAAACCTGAGAGGAACTACTGTGTGACACGACGTGAGCTTCTGGCAGTAATGGAATGCATTAAACATTACCATAAGTACCTGTATGGTCAACACTTTACATTAAGGACTGACCATTCTGCACTGAAATGGTTATTGCAGTTTAAAAATCCTGAAGGGCAACTGGCAAGGTGGTTTGACCGCCTGCAGAGCTACGACTTCAATATTGAGCATATAAGGGGCACAAAACATAACAATTCGGATGCTCTTTCAAGAAGACCCTGCTGTTTAGAGTGTATACATTGCGTTAGAACCGAACAAAAGGAAGGCGTTGTTGATGTTCGGCTAATGCACTTCGACTCTGATGAAGACTGGTCAGCGGCACAGAGGGACGACAGTATACTGGGGGAAAATTATAGCAGCCAAAGAGGAGGACAGAAGACCGTCCCGGAATGATTTTTCGGCTGAACGCCCACTCGTCAAATCTTATTGGGCTCAGTGGAACAGCCTCAAGGTAATAAAAGGGTGCCTATACCGCGAATGGGAAAGTGTAGATGCCAAAACAACTTCAAATTTGATAGTTGTGCCATGCTCCAAGCTAAGTAAAGTTTTGCAAGAATTTCACAATGGACCTAGTGGCGGTCATCTTGGAGTTACAAAAACACTTAAGAAACTGAAGCATCGTTTGTATTGGATTGGATGTCAACAAGCCGTAGCCGACTGGATAGCAAACTGCTCACAAGAAGAAGCCGGGGACAGCTACAGCAATGCAACTCAGGAGCACCTTTCGAGCGGATCGCAATGGATGTAGCAGATCCTTTTCCCGTCGCTGAAACGGGAAATCGTTATGTTCTTGTGGTAATGGACTATTTCACTAAATGGCCAGAGGTATATGCTATACCAAACCAAGAAGCAAAGACAGTTGTAAATGCATTCGTCAACAACTGGGTATGTCGCTATGGTATCCCAATAGAATTACATTCCGACCAAGGAAAGAATTCCGAGTCTGCCATATTCAGGGAAATATGCGAATCATATGGGATAAAGACAACCTGAACGACGCCGTTGCATCCACAGTTTGATGGCATGGTAGAGAGGTTCAATCGCACCTTAGAAGAGTACTTGCGAAAAGTGGTAAGCAACCATCAGAGGGATTGGGACGAGCACATTCCCAAATTTTTGATGGCATATACGACTCAACATCGAGAACGCTAGCAAAAATTATCTTCGGGACGGAATTAAAACTACCTGGTGACTTGGTATTTGGTGTTAAGCCAGCTGTAGAAGAAGGAGCCACTACGTCCCAAGAGCAGGAGAACTTAAACGAACTGCATGAGCCCGTGCGTAATAGAATAAACATGGTCAGTGACAAGATGAAGGCTAGATATGACCGCGCTACAAATTCGGAGGGATTTATAGAAGGTCAATTGGTTCTACTTCATAACCCACAACGAAACAATGACTCACTGGGATGGCCCGTATAAAGTGATGAAGAGAGTGAATGACGTTGTGTACCGGATACAGAAGCACAATAGCCCAAGGTCGAAAATGAAGATAGTACATCTCGAACGATTGGAATAGGTGTTTGTATGCTTATTCAGGTCGAACAGGCTTAAGTGGGCGGCAGTGTTACAAAGTTTAATAATAGATTCAAATATAACGACAATGTGGCTATATGTACTTGGCAGCACTGCCAACTCATCTCTAGTTGTCAAAATGTTACAACCCTGGTCAACACAATGCAGATAATATTTGAATTAACGGAACTGGAATATTCCGGGTACATTGTCGAGAATATACAAGATCTGTCTACAGGGACACCTTCAATAGACGTTTTCATCGCTATCAAATCGTATATGGATTGTTCGGTTACTGAAAATGTATAATTCTTGTTTGGGCCTCCACCTGTTCCTTTCTGGTGTTGCAAATTTTGTGCTGCCTTTTGCCGCACGTATTTCTTTTGGTCAGTCCAAACCTGTGTTGAAAAGACTTTTATGCAATTGCTGATTTTTAGTAGATCATAAATAAAACTTTTTCCAATCACTGCTACTTTTTGTTGGTGGTCCTAGTGCATTTAATTCACTTTCAGCAATTTGCCAGAATCTCTGCAGTTCTTGCTTCTCACCCTTAAAAAACCCACGAGCTATTCCTGGATGCTGCTGCATTAAGGTCAATAAATGTTGCACCTGGTGTCTATTTGTATTTTTTGACCTTAAAAACAAAAATTAAATAATTTTTTTATATTTATAAATGTAATACTTACATTTTTGAGCTAACTCCTTTTCAAATATGTAAGGAAAAAAACTCCCAAAAACCGTCAATTGTTTTCCCTTTTTTTAATTTTCATAATGCATACTTTTTTCCCTTGGTAGTTTTTCCCTTTTTTAGGAAGTGTTTAGAATAGGAGGAAAGAAAAAAGGGAAAAAATTCCCTGGAACTTTTAATTCATAATACCAGGGATGGGAAAAGGGAAAATTTTCCCAGGGAATTGTTATTCATAATTGGGCTGTATAAGAATGTTTAATTTATTTAAAGTAAGTTTTTTGATGTTTATTTTTTCCGATTACTTTAATTCGTCTGTATGCAACCACGTCGTTAGCTCAACTGCCCGTTAATGTTCTCAATAAAAGAGAACAATGCCATCTACGGCGAATTCAATCCCACATTTCGGCCATCCTGCGGGTCATTGCAATCATCAGAGTCATCGGGAATGGTTCCTGGCCACGGCTTCATGTATTCGACACAGGTCGACGTACGCTTTGGACCTTCAGAATTTGAATGCTTTTCAACATCATACGTTTCGTTAGGTTTGATTTTGATTATGCGATAAGGCCTTAAATACTTGGCTTTCAGTTTCAGACCTCCACCCAACTGGGTTCTTTTAATTGCAACCAGGTCGCCCATTAGATACTTGTGAGGAATAACTCTTTCGATTAAAGTTTTTACGATTCTCAGACTGCACTTCTAAGATTTGCTGTTTAGCGGCTTCGCGTAAAGTATTACGTTGTTCATCATAATTTGCCTTGAATTCGTGTTCAACTAACTGCTTTAGATTTATGTCCATTTTTGTCCTCATCTTTGAACCAATCATCAATTGAAAGGGAGTTGTATCAATGCTTCAGTGATATGTCGAATTTATTATCTGTTGCACGTTGCTGACAAACTTATACCATTTGCTGGGGTCTTCAATGCATAGCTTCGACAGAACGGATATAATAACACTATTTAGTCTTTCGACTTGACCATTGGCACGGGGTAGTCCAGTCGTTATCAGGATATGTTCTTCTTCGCAATAACTTTTGAATTCTTCACTGGTGAATGATACGATACGAATTGCATCTGCAGACGAGAAACAGCATTTTTCGTCGACGTCGTTCTAGTAGGATAAAGGCAACAAAACTTGGTTTATTTGTAGATTCCAGGCGTCCTAAATAATCAATGTGGTAGGTGTGAAGAGGAATTTCTCCCTTCGGAAGAGGATTCAGCTCGCTCTCCTATTTGCCGCGCTTTCTATTGGTTATTACTGTAGAGTATTATAAAATAATAAACATAAGCATACACATATGTTCAATGTTCACACTTTTTACGAACATTTTTTCTCGAGTGTAAACTTAGGAATTTCTTTTTAATTGCCACCAACAATTTTTACTTTATTTTTAAGAAAGTTATTATGCTGAATACAAACATGTATCTAAACATTTATCAATATTAGTTATTGTAATTAATAAAACACTTATCTGGAATTATCCTGTTAATTACATATAAAAGCATCAAATTTTGCAAATAAAGAATCAATCAATATCTTGCCTTCAAATCGGCAGTTTTATTTAAAAAGCATATAAACTTGCTACTTTAAATAGGCATATTAAATTGCCTCTACAAAATTCATGCCCGTGGCGTTCTTAAGCGCCGGCACAAAAATAGGCAGTCAAAAATTAGTTATATCGAAAACTGAACCTTTACATGGCGATCCTGCCAAATAATATAAAAAAAAAATATACCAGTGGAGGAGTTTGTGCCCGTGGATAGCGCAAATAAAGAGGCAGGTCCGAAGCGTCTAACTTTGGACGAGTATAGAATACGCCAGGAAAAGAGAAAAGATCAACGACTTACCGCAGTTCCAAAAGTGGATAAGCCGAAACACAGGCGTGGAGGTAAACTGGTGAAGATAAGGCGGAAGCTGGCAGCGTTGAAAGCAGCAGTCAACGCAGATCCACCACCACATTGGGAAATAGCCAGTGAACTGTGGCTGCAAATCGACCAATTGGAAAAACAAAAATTGCACTACCACCACAAATAAAATTTTTTTTTTAATGTTTTTTGTAAAATGTTTCTTAATTTAATAAAATAAAATTTTCTACTTTTTTTATGAGTTAAACAACACTTTGGCAAATTTAAATAATACTAGTATATAAATAAAATTATAAATAAGTGAGATTAAATAATATGAATTGAAAGCCCGCACAAAGTAAAATTGATAGAAAACACAAATGCAGTTTTAGTGCTCTCCGATGCAGTGTTGTAAAATAAGTAGTATTTAATACACTTGTATCAGTGACATTAACATATATGTCTAGTATAGTGGCGGCATATATAAGGAAATTAGTAAATATTAGTACATATGGAAGAATTTAATAGATATTATGAAGAATTAAGGAAGTTATACACAAATATAAAAAAAAGTAAAGATAGAATTTACTCTGCAAATTATATAGGCGATAAACTGGAATATTTGAAAACAGTAAATGCGGAAATAGATTTATTATCAAAAAAAATTCCGATAGAAGAGTTGAACAATTTTCATGAATTGTATGAAAAATTAGTAACTACAGTTTCAAATTTAAAAGTCAAGGAGGTAGGTAAGAAAGTTGAAGAATTATTGAGTTCTAAAATGGCGCAATTTGACATATCTGTGGTAGGTAAAAACCTACATATTTTTAAGGGTACTTATGAGGAGTTGGAAGATTTTATAGTACAGACAGAGTTGCTACATTATATTTTAAAACCAGAGGACAGAGGAATGTTCATTAAGTATGTCTACAATTTCAAGCTTTCGACTCATGTACGCAGAATTTTGGGGCGCTCTAATAAACCAACAACATTTATAGAATTGAAAAGTCAATTGGAAAAAGGTTATCCGAATCCTAGAACATTACAACAAGTGTTAACAGAGCTAGGTACAGCTAAACAGGGCAGATTAAGTATTTCAGAATATAGAGAGAAACTTGCTATGTTGACTGAACAACTAAGTGATTTTGAGATAAAATCAATAGAGAACCCAACAGTAGAAACAAAAGACGCGATTTATAAAATGAGCGAAAATATGGCCTTAAATGTTTTCACAAAGGGGGTCAACGTGGAATATCGCAACGTTTTACAGGCTAGTTCACCAAAAACTTTTATTGACGCTGTAGAAAAGTGTGTGACACTAGAGAGAAATATGAAAACAAATGATAGTACAGTATTTAGAGTGGAAAGGTCTAGTAATAATTTTGCAACAAATAGAAACAGAAACCATAACACACAAAATCGTGGCAACGGTTATTATAATCAAAACTGTGATTTCAACAGAGGTTACAGCGCCAACAATCACCACACTTCACAAAATCATAATACTTTTCGTACCAACAACAGGAACAACAATTCGAGTAGCTATAGAGTAAGAGATAATACCACGTATAATAATGGTGCTAGGAATAGAAATTTACCACCACGCGTTAATTCACAGAGAAGAAATACTAATTATGAGGGAAACTACTAGGTCCGCATAGCAAAAATTGTTATGCAGAGCGCCCGAAAATGTTCAAACTTTCAGCAAGTACGGATAATACGATAACAATAACATGCAAAAGTGTAGATGAAGAACTTAAATTTTTGGTAGACACTGGAGCAGAGATATCTATTTGTAAATTAGGGAATTTAAAGAACATTGATACCAAAATCATATCGTCACTTTCTGGTATAACAAGTGAAAAGGTAGATAGCATTGGGACATCAGAGCTGCGTTTAATGATTGGTACTGAAGAAATCAAACATAAATTTCATGTTGTTGAAAATAATTTTCAAATCCCTGCAGATGGGATAATAGGCCGAGATATTTTGGAGAAATATTTGTGTAAAATAGATTTTGAAACGTATTTAATAAATTTTGTAGTTAATAGCACTGAAATATCAGTACCAATCAATCCCAAACGTATTTATAAAACAGAGATTTCGGTACCAGCTCGTTCGGAGGTAATAGTACCAACAAGTATACGTCCACAAGAGGAAAGTATAGTTTTTAATAAAGAGGTGATCAAGGGTGTATATATAGGAAACAGCATAATCCCATCTACAGGCATTTCACATGTAAAAGTACTAAATACAACTGATAGAGATGTGGTGTTAAAGGATGTAGATTTTGAGGTTGAACGTCTGGCAAATTACACTGTATACACTTATTCTAATGGCAGCACGGTGATCAATGAAAGGTTAGAAATGTTACTTAACAGTTTGCATTTGGAATCGATTGATCCTGTGGCAAGACAATCAGTCGTAGATATGATAAAAGATTACAGTGATATTTTTCATTTGGATGGAGAGGAACTAACCAATAATAATTTTTATACGCAAAAAATACAAACAATAGATTCTGCACCAGTATATATCAAACCTTACAGACTACCAGAAGCACAAAGAAATGAAATAAATAAGCAGGTGGATAAACTTTTAACTGATAACATTATTGAACCTTCTTGTAGCCCATACAATTCTCCATTATTGGTGGTACCAAAAAAAATCATCTAGTGGAGAAAAAAAAAATGGAGACTTGTAGTTGATTTTAGAAAGTTGAATGAAAAGATCGTGAATGATAAATTCCCGTTAACACGAATAGAAGATGTTCTTGATAAATTAGGTAGAGCGAAATATTTCTCTACGTTGGATATGACAAGTTCTTTCCACCAAATTGGTTTGGAAAAAGATTCGAGACCGTTGACAGCATTTTCTACAGGCAACGGACACTTTCAGTTTACGAGATTACCATTCGGGTTGAAAATATCGTCGAACAGTTTTCAACGAATGTTGACTATAGCATTGAGTGGTCTTAATGCAGAAGCGTTTTTATATGTAGATGACATTATTGTCTTTGGATGTAGTTTACAACACCATAACGAAAATTTAGCAAAAGTCCTGAAAAAGTTGAGGCAATACAATTTGAAGATAAATCCCAGCAAATGTTGTTTTTTACAAGCAGAAGTAATTTACCTTGGGCATCTAATAACAAACAAAGGAGTGCGGACAGATCCAACGAAATATGAGGTTATAAAAAACTACCCTGTGCCGAAAAATGTTGACGAGGTCAGACGTTTTGTGGCCTTTTGTAACTATTATAGACGTTTTATACCTAACTTTGCACATATAGTAAAAGATTTGAATAATTTACTTAAGAAAGGTAAACCTTTCGTTTTCGATAAAAGTTGTAAAGAATCCTTTGAACAGCTAAAAAGCAAGTTGATGAATCCGCCAATCCTTCAGTATCCGAATTTTTCTAAACCATTCGTGTTAACAACAGATGCCTCAAATTATGCACTCGGAGCAGTTTTGTCGCAAGGAGAAATAGGCTCTGATTTACCAATATCATTTGCCAGTAAAACACTTTCGAAACATGATTTGAATAAACCAGTTATAGAAAAGGAATTATTAGCCATACATTGGGCCATAAACTTTTTCCGTCCATACCTTTATGGCAGAAAATTTTACGTGATAACAGATCACAGACCATTGGTGTCCTTATTTTCTCATAAGAATCCGTCATCCAAGATGACTCGTATTAGGTTAGATTTGTGTGATTATGACTTTGAGATTTCATACAAAAAAGGAAAAATGAATACTAATGCGGATGCATTATCGAGGATAATTTTAGATAGCAACGCATTAAGAGCAATGATGCCTAGGGAAAAAGAAAGAGATACAAAAGAAATCTTAGCAATAACTCGAAGCATGATAATAATGGAAATTTACATCAGGACAGTGGCGTAAAACCTAATGAAAAACCTGATCAACTTTTCATTTGGGAATGTGCATCACTATCTGACGTAAAAAACGTAAAGAGACTTCATTTCGAGATAGACCCAGGTTTACGGAAACCACAGATTTTAATTAAAGAGATAGAAGTGATAGTAAGGTGTAGTGATAATCCTCTGAACATTAAGATGTCTTTGGAGAAGCTTTCATCAAAAATGCTATCGTCGAATATAAAGGAGGTTGCGTTAAGAGATAGTGAAGAAATATTTAAAGTGGTAGAGAAAGAAACATTTAAAGATATATTTAACAAATTAAAAAGAAACAAAAATGAGAAATTAGTAATTTTGTTATACAGGGAACCAACAAGGATAAACGATAAGGATGTACAGAACAAACTTATTGCGGAACACCACAGTTCGGTGTTAGGAGGACATTTGGGCATACGAAAAACAATTATGAAACTTAAACAAAGGTATATATGGAAAGGAATGAGTAAAATGATAAAGGCGTACATATCAAACTGCAAAGAATGTAAATTGAACAAACAAACAAAGCATACGAGAGAAAGGTTAATTATAACAGATACCCCAAAAGGTAGTTTTGAGGTTGTCTCAATAGACACAGTAGGACCTCTTCGATATACTAACAATTTCAGATATGTATTGACTATGCAATGCGATCTGACAAAATACGTAATAGCATGTCCGATTGAGACAAAAGAAGCAAAAACAATCGCTAGGGCTTTAGTCGAAAATTTAATTTTAGTATATGGTCACTTCAAGATTCTTAAATCTGACAAAGGCACCGAATTTGTAAATGAGTTGATGTCAGAGGTATGTAAATTATTAGAAATAAACCAAAAGTTTAGCACACCGTACCACCATGAAACAATGGGGTCCATAGAAAGAAATCATAGAGTACTTAATGAATTTCTACTGAATTTTTGTAAGAATGTCGAATGGGATTATTGGATCCCATACTTTTGTTTTGCCTATAATACAACTCCTCATGTAGATACAAACTGTACGCCATTTGAACTAATATTTGGAAAACTTCCTAATTTACCAACTGACAACATAATTAGTAACAAACCAATATATGATACAGAAAGTTACGCATCAGAGTTAAGAGCAAGGTTGAAATTTTCCTTGTCAAAAGCGAGAGAATTGATGAAAATTGTGAAAACAAAACGCGTAGAGAATTCAACAAGATTAAATCCGTTGAATATAAAAGAAGGAGACATGGTAATGGTAAGAAATTTCAACAGAAAGAAAAATCACTCACCATACCACGGTCCCTATAAAGTATTAAAAACAGAAGGAGTAAATTCTATCTTAGAAATAGGAGATAAAACAAAAAAAAATGCACAATAATAATTTAAAGAAATATTGAAATGTATATAATTCGTAAATATATAATTATAAAATCTTTGTTATATTTATCATTATAAATATGTAAGTCGTAGAATATTACTTTTTATACTAGAAAATTTGTTATCAATATATAAAAAAAAAAAAAAATTCATAATTATAAAATTTCCATTAAATCATGTAAATTTTTCTTAGGGGTTAGGGTGTAGAGTATTATAAAATAATAAACATAAGCATACACATATGTTCAATGTTCACACTTTTTACGAACATTTTTTCTCGAGTGTAAACTTAGGAATTTCTTTTTAATTGCCACCAACAATTTTTACTTTATTTTTAAGAAAGTTATTATTGTAATGTGCGCAAAAAAAAAGGACAGCGCAAACTTTCAATTGGAGCCGGCGCTTAAAAACGCCACTGGCTGGACTTGATACTTAGGCAGTTATTATGCCTTTTTGTCTTCAGCAGTTGAATGCTTAAGGAATTAAAATAGCCGATTTTAAGGCTGATAAGTAAGCTAATGTCTTTATTTTCGAAAAGTTTGTTTCTTATATACTAACTTAACGGTATACAAATTTGGTATATTTCCAACGACCCTTCCAATATTAACAGGTAGTTTTATTTGTTCTTACTTATAATATTGAATTGTTGTATTATAAAAAATAGGTAAAGTGAAGTAATATATTAGGGTAGTGTATATAATTACAAATAATATATATAAGTGTATTACATTATAAAATAATTAAAAATAAGTGTATTAAACATGAAATACACTACACCCTGCTCCTCAAGAAAAATTTTACAATTTTTGGAAATTCTAAAATTTTTTTTTTTTTTTTTTTTTTTTAGTGTTTAGATTTTAATATTATAAAATTTATTTGCTTTTATTTATTTTAATATTTTTTTATATTATTATTATGGTACTCTTTCAAGTTATTTTCTATGTCTAGAACAGTGTTTACTCCTTTTGTTTCTACAACTTTATAGGGACCGTTATATGGTGGTTGGTTTTTTTTTCGATTAAAGTTTCGAACAAGAACGAAGTCGCCTTTTTTCAAATTTAGGGGATTGTTGTAAATACATTGTTCTACTCTTTTCTTTTTCGAGTTCTCAAGATGTTCTTTTGCTTTAACTAAGGAATATTTTAAACGCATTTTTAGTTCGTTTGCATAATTTTCTAGGTTGTAAATAGGTTTTGTATCCATAATATTATTATCTAACAGATTTGGCAATTTTCCATATATGAGTTCATATGGCGTATAGGTCGTATCTACGTGTGGCGTCGTATTATACGCAAAGCAAAAGTATGGGATCCAATATTCCCATTCATCATTGTTACAAAAATTTAATAAAAACTCGTTGAGCACTCTGTGATTCCTCTCTACAGAGCCAAGTGTCTCGTGGTGATAGGGTGTGCTAAAGACCTGTTTTATTTTTAGCAGATTGCATATTTCAGACATTAGTGTATTAAGAAATTCGGTACCTCTGTCCGATTTTAGTATTTTGAAGTGTCCATATATTAGGATGAAATTATTGACTATTGCCTTTGCGACTGTTCTCGCGTCTTTAGATTCGATAGGACACGCTACGATATATTTGGTTAGTTCGTCCTGCATTGTTAGTATGTACCTGAATTGATTTGAGTACCTAAGGGGACCTACTGTGTCTATTGAAATGGTTTCAAAGCTACTTCCTGGTGTGTCCGTAACGGTTAATTTTTCTTTTGTATTTCTTGTTTGCTTATTTATTTTACATTTTTCGCAATTGGAAACGTGTGCTTTCACCATTCTACTCATGTTCTTCCATATATACCTCTGTTTTAATTTCAGAGTTGTTTTTCTTATGCCTAAGTGACCACCTATAGTTGAATCGTGATACTTCGTAATTAAATCTTTTTGCTTTTCTTTGTCTGTTACGGTCGTTGGCGACCTGTATATTAGGATTTTTAAACTTTCATTCTTCTTTCTTTTAATATTATTAAAAATGTTTTTGAATTGCTCTATATCTATTGTTCTAAATATCATGTCATTGGCTTTTAAAGCAAGTTCCTGTACGTTTTGTGATAGCATAGTTGGTAGCAGTTTCTCCAAGGACAACTGTGTGTTCGGTGGATTATCGCCGCACCTTATTACTACCTCTAAACTAGAAACTATTATTCGAGGTTTTTTATATATATTGTTTACTTCAAATCTTAACTTTTTTACGTTTTTGACATCTGATGTCGACGTGCACTCCCAAATGAAATGTTCATTACACTTATCATTAGCACTACGGTTTCCATTGTTTGTGTGAGATTGTTTTTCAAGTACTTTCTTCATATTGCGTGTTATGGCCAATATGTTATGTTGGTCAGTTTCGGTATTACGGGGGATTAGAGTTTTCAATGTATCTGTATCTATTTTTATTCTTGATAATGCATCAGCATTTGAATTCATTTTGCCCTTTTTGTACGATATTTCGAAATCATATTCGCTTAAGTCGAGTCTTATTCTAGTCATCTTGGACGATAGATTTTTGTGTGTAAACAGTGACACCAATGGTCTGTGGTCTGTAACGACATAAAATTTTCTACCATATAGGTACGGACGGAAAAAGTTGATTGCCCAGTGAATGGCTAACAGTTCTTTTTCTGTTACGGATTTGTTCACGTCATGCTTTGACAATGTCTTACTTGCGTAGGATATGGGTAAGTCTGATCCAATCTCTCCTTGTGAGAGGATTGCACCCAGAGCAAAATTGGATGCATCTGTTGTGACGATAAAAGGTTTTTGAAAATCAGGGTATTGTAGTATAGGGGGATTTAGTAATTTTGATTTTAGGGTTTCGAAAGATTGTTGACAATTTTCAGTCCACACGAATGGTTTGTCCTTTTTTAGTAACTGGTTTAAATCTCTTGCTATATCAGCGAAGTCTTTAACAAAGCGCCTATAATAATTGCAGAATGCGATGAATCTTCTGACTTCATCAGCATTTTGTGGTACAGGGTAATTTTTTATCACGCTATTTTTGTTTGGGTCAGTGCGTATACCTTTATTGGTTACGAGGTGACCTAAATAGACTACCTCAGTTTTTAAAAAACAACACTTACTTGTATTGAGTTTTAAATTGTATTGTTTTAAACGTTCAAAAACTTTTATTAAATTGCTGTGGTGATGCTTTATGCTGCATCCAAACACGATTATATCATCTACGTACAGAAAGGCTTCTGCGCTTAAGCCGCTTAATGCTATCGTCAGCATGCGCTGGAAACTGTTGGATGATATTTTGAGACCGAATGGTAACCTTGTAAACTGAAAATGACCATTTCTTGTTGAAAACGAAGTTAAAGGTCTCGAATCTTTGTCTAAACTAATCTGATGGAACGAACTGCTCATATCTAGAGTTGAAAAATATTTTGCTCTACCTAATTTGTCTAATACGTCTTCCAATCTTGTCAATGGGAACTTATCATTTACGATTTTTTTATTCAATTTTCTGAAATCTACGACTAGACGCCACTTCCGTTTGTCATCTGCTGACTTTTTGGGCACTACTAACAGTGGTGAGTTATAGGGGCTCACTGAGTGTTCAATTATTCCATCTTCCAATAGCTTGTTTACTTGTTCATTAATTTCTTCCATTTGCATTTCTGGCAATCTGTATGGTTTGATATATACTGGGGTATTATCTACTGTTTGTAGGTGTTGAGTATAAAAATTGTTTACCGTGAGCTGCTCACTTTCAATATGAAAAATTTCACTATATTTGGCTACAATGTCCATTAACGACTGTTTTGCTGTCGGGTCAATTGATTCAATATTAAGATTTTTTAAGACTTTTGAAACACGATTTTTGGTGTGCCTATTTTTAATTGTTTTGTAGTTATATACTTCGTAATTATCTAGATCCCTTTTTGCTAGGTCCAAATTTTTTATTTTAATGTCGTCGTTGGTGGTGTTCAAGACTTTTATATGTTGTCTGCCTACTGCAGGTATTATACTATTAGCAACAAAAACTCCTGGTGCTATCTCTTTATTTAAAACAATGCTTTCTTTTTCTGTGTATATATTTATTGGGACGATTGATTCTGAACGAGCAGGTATACTAATATCTGTGTTATATACGCATTTGGGTGTGATCGGTAGTATAAATTCTTTTTCTGTTACATTAAAGGTTATTGTATAGGTTTCAAATTCTATTTTGCATTTATATTTCTCTAGTATATCTCTTCCAATGATACCATCAGTGGGTATTGGAAAATCAGATGGTACAACATGAAATTCATGTGTTATATTATCATCATCAAAATGTAGATTTAAATTTGCTGTACCGATACTTTTGATTGTGTCTGAAGTGATACCACTTAGTGTTGAAACATTTCTAGTATCTATATTTTCAGTTTTGTGTTTTTTGCATATTGATACTTCGGCTCCTGTGTCGATCAAAAAATTTAAGTTTCCTTTTTTATTTCTAAAGGTCGTTGTTATTGGATTATTTATATTTGTTGAAAATGTAAAAATTTTTGGCTCTGGATAACATTGTGCGTTATCCTGCCTACTTAGTTTCCCTGTCTATTCACTCTTGTGGTTGAGTTTCTGTTGTTACTATTGTTATTGTTACTATTGTTATTATCCCTACTATAACTGTTTCTGAAGTTGCCGTTATTACTTCGGTTATTTCTTTCATAAGTTCTTTGCCCATGATAAGAACTATCAACGCGACCTCTATTACCTTGGTAATTGTTTCTATTGAAATTTCTATGATAGTGTTGGTTAACGCTACTATTATATCTGTACTGGTTATTAAATTGGCTGTCGCCATATATTCTATTATTTCTATTAAATTGGGGATCATTCCTATTTGAGTTATGCTCATTTCTTCGACGGTCAATCCTGAAAATGTTTGCATCATTGCTATGTAAATTTTGCTCTAAAGTTACGCACTTCTGTACCGCTTCATTCATGGTTTTTGGGCTGCTTGCTAGCAAAATATTTTTGAATTCATTATTTATTCCTTTTATAAAAACATTCAAAGCCATGCTGTCACTCATTTTGTAGATGGCGTCTTTCGCCTCTTGAGTTGGTGTCTCAATGGCTTTTATATGAAAATCGCTCAATTGCTCTGTGAGCACAGTGATCGACTCTCTAAACGCTGAAACAGTCAGGCCTCCTTGCTTTACTGTTCCTAACTCTGTTAGTACCTGTTGCAATGTCTTCGGATTCGGGTACGCTTCAATCAAAAGTTTTTTTAATTCTGCTAAGGATGTTGGTCTATTCGCACGCCCTAACACACTGCGAACATGCGCCGTTAGCTTAAAATTGTATATATATTTTATGTATATTTCCCTATCTTCGGTTCTTATTAGATCGTGCAACAGTTCGGTTTGAACTATGAAGTCCTCCAAATATTCGTACGAACCCTTGAATGTTTGTATATGTTTGCCAACTACCGATATATCGAATAGTGCCATATCTTCTGTTTTATTATTTGTGCCTGTGGTTTTTAATGTTTTAATGCATAAATTTTCTATTAAACTGAATAATTTTTTATACAAATCGTTAAACGTGATAATGAATGTTTTACTTTTTGTATCCTCTAAATTTTTAAAAATTTCATCGACCTCTGTTCTTATTTTTAACAATCGCGTTAATTTTTCTTCTTTATATTCTGTAGAGTAAACTCTGTCCTTACTTTTCTTTAAATTCTTTTCTAATTTTTCTAATTCTATAAAATATTCCTCTATTTTATCCATAAAATCAAAATATAGAATATGTTATGACATAAAAAAATTCATAAAATTATAACTTTGTGGCAACACTCAATTCAACGAGAGTGGGGTGCCCTCTATAGGAAATATTGTGGCTAAAATCAGTTTTGTTTTATTAATACAGGGTTGTTGTGCTGTCAGTCATTCACAGCTGACACTAATTTGCTTTTTCGCGTTTTGTTCTTTTTAGTTATTTTTTTTTTGTTTAAAGAATGTGTTTTATTTAAACTTATTAATTTGTTTATAATATAATTATTTTAATTAAATTATTTGATAATTGTTATAATTTTTCCCATTATTGTGTAAAAATGTGTGTTTATTCTTTTTGTTTTATAATAATTTTAAATAAAGGTAATGGTATTCATATTGTGTGAAAAAAAATTTGTGTGTGTTTTTATTTTATTTGTTTCGTCGGGCATTGAGCAAGGCCTCATATGCTTCGATTTGTATCCATAGCTCAGATGCTATCTCCCATGCTGGCGGAGGATCTGCATTAACCGACGCTCTCAAAGCTGCTAGCTTACGGCGTATTTTCACAATTTTTCCACCTCTCTTGTGTTTTGGTTTTTGGGTTGGTGGAATGGACGTCAATTTTTTCTCTGTCCTCTGCTGCTGTCTTCTTTTGTACTCCTCAATTGTGAGGGGTCTGGGGCCGGACACTATTGCTGCGGCTGCATATTTTGGTGCTTCTTCCGATGCACCAACCGGTTGATATTCCTCAAATGGGATATTTTTCTGTTCGGTGGGCAGGATCGCCATGTAATGTGCGCAAAAAAAAGGACAGCGCAAACTTTCAATTGGAGCCGGCGCTTAAAAACGCCACTGGCTGGACTTGATACTTAGGCAGTTATTATGCCTTTTTGTCTTCAGCAGTTGAATGCTTAAGGAATTAAAATAGCCGATTTTAAGGCTGATAAGTAAGCTAATGTCTTTATTTTCGAAAAGTTTGTTTCTTATATACTAACTTAACGGTATACAAATTTGGTATATTTCCAACGACCCTTCCAATATTAACAGGTAGTTTTATTTGTTCTTACTTATAATATTGAATTGTTGTATTATAAAAAATAGGTAAAGTGAAGTAATATATTAGGGTAGTGTATATAATTACAAATAATATATATAAGTGTATTACATTATAAAATAATTAAAAATAAGTGTATTAAACATGAAATACACTACATTATGCTGAATACAAACATGTATCTAAACATTTATCAATATTAGTTATTGTAATTAATAAAACACTTATCTGGAATTATCCTGTTAATTACATATAAAAGGATCAAATTTTGCAAATAAAGAATCAATCAATATCTTGCCTTCAAATCGGCAGTTTTATTTAAAAAGCATATAAACTTGCTACTTTAAATAGGCATATTAAATTGCCTCTACAAAATTCATGCCCGTGGCGTTCTTAAGCGCCGGCACAAAAATAGGCAGTCTAAAATTAGTTATATCGAAAACTGAACCTTTACATTACACATGGGATACAATTTGCTTCTGGATCTTTTCGTATATTTTGGGAATGAAGTATTCTCTGCAAATTAGTTCTTTTGTTTTATTGGTTGAAAAATTACCATATTCGTGAGCTTTTTGGATGACTTCAAACTGCATAGCCTTTGGTACTACCACTAATTCGCAATCGTCTACGATTTTGTACAGCACATCGGATTTAAAAAAATAATCTTTGTACGTTGATTTTTGTTTAAGAATATCTTTTATGGTGTTGAAATCTGCATCTTGCGACTGTAACCTTGCGATTTTGCTGACGATGTTTTCTTGAGAAACTGTCATGACGGGATATCGACTGTGCGCATCTACATGCCTCATCTGCGTTCCAGGACGATGTTCGACTGTATAGTCATATTCCTGCAGGAGTAGGATCCATCTGGCAACTCGAGTAGATAAATCTTTCTTATCTAAAGTCTTAGTGAAGGCGTTGCAATCAGTAACTAATTTAAACTTAATGCCGATAAGGTATACCCGGAATTTCTCGAGAGCTTCGATGATTGCTAAAACTTCAAGTTCATAGCTTGTATATTTACGTTCGGGCTCTGTTGTCTTTTCACTCATAAAGTAAACAGGGTGTAAAAGATTATCATCTGGATTCCTCTGCAGAAGCACTGCACCATAGCCGTCAATTGAAGCAGGGCTGTTACACAGTGACGTTTTTAATTGAGTAAAGGTAATCACTTGATCATTTTCAAAAATAAATTTGGCATCTTTCTTTTTTAGCTGCGTAAGTGGCTTAGCGATTATTGAAAAGTTTTGGATAAATTTTCGGAAGTATCCAGCAAGACCCAAAAAACATTCAAGCTGCTTCAAATTTTGTGGTATGGGATATTTCATCATTACTGTGGTTTTCTCTGGAGATGGCTACATATGTTGATTTTCAATGACATGCCCCAAAAATTGTATACGTTTTCTTTGAAACTGGCACTTCTTAACTGAAACTGGCACTTTCTTAACTTTCTGCAATTTGTTAAGCGCATCATCTTCGCTTTCGGCTGGTATAATTATATCGTCGATGTATGGTAAAGCAATACCATCTCGTGCAAATTTTCCAAAAAAAAACATTGACGTGACGTTGAAAAACTCCTGGCGAGTTCGAAAGACCGAAGGGTACTTTCTTGAACTGATACTGCCCATTATGAGTTATAAAAGAAGTATACTTTCGGCTATCATTATGTACGGGAACATGGAAAAATCCATTGCGTAAATCAAGCGTACTAAATTCTTGCGTTTTGTAACCGGTCTAGCTGTTCTTCGATTAGTGGTAGGGGATATCTATCTTTTACTATCACCTTATTTATTCTTCTAAAGTCTTTACAGAGCCTGACTGAAGAGTCGCGTTTCTTCGCTAATACTATTGGGCTACAAAATTCAGATTCGGACGGTTCAATGATTCCTTCTTCCAACCACTGTATTATTTGATCTTCGACTATTGTTCTTTCTTTAAACGGTAGATGTCTGCGGCTACAGAAAATAAGAGTTTAGGACTATTCGCATCTCTATATTTGTGGTTTTCGATATTTCGGGCTTGTAGTTTCTTATTAATTCAGTAACGATAATTTTATTTTCTTTACTAGCGGTTTCGCCAATGTTCAAAACGGGTTCATCATCAATATAAATTTTCATCATCGTGTGTATTTCGTCTTTGTTTACCTTTGATACGTTAAAACTTTGAGCAGATATTTGAATATCAGCTAAAAAGCAAAGTGGTTTACCAAGAACAGCGTTAACATCCATACAATCATTTGGCACGATATGGAAAGTTAGATCAAACCAGTCTTTGTCAATAATCACTGAAAAATTAGTATTACCCATTGGTCTTATTCGATTCTCTCTTCTGTTTTGACCAAAACCACTCAGTTAAAAATCTGATCTATGTAAAAAATTGTTTGGTGATAACATCTTCAATTCATTAAAAATTGATTCCTTCAGAATGTTAAATATACTACCGGTATCAAAAAGAGCGTTTATATTGAGTCCATCAATTTCGATATCTTTCATCATAATGTCTCGGTCATTTAAAAAACGAATATTTGAATCACTCTTTCTATTTGGACAATCTCATATTTGTCACAATTAAAGCATTTGGTACCTTTTGATTTGTTATTACATTCGGCGGACTCGTGGCCTTTTGCACCACAATTGAAACATTTGATTTCCTCAGTAAAATCTTTTCTATCTTTCGAAAAATCTTTACTTCCGACTCTATGTAAAACTGAACGCTTGCTGGTTGTAATTCTCGTCATTGTTTCATAGCATCGTAATTTGTCTTTAAATTCACTCGCATCCTTAGCGCCATACAAAATTATTTTGTTTGCATCGTTGTCGGTAATGTCATCAATAACATATTGCATAAGAGAATTAAAATCAATCTTACCTCTGGCTGCCATTTCTTTCATTTTTAAATAGTATTCGTGAACGTTTTCATCTTTTTTCATTTTTCTTTCACACAACATTTTTTGAAGTTGAATGCTACTCGTGCGGGTTTCAAATTCATCAAGTAACGCGTTTTTTAGTCTATCATAAGAAGTAATACCTTTTTCACTAGAAACGAAAAGCTTGGCTACACCTTTTAAGGATTTTTTGGCGAATACAAACTTTTGAAATTCATTCCAGCCCGTTATGGTTCATTTTCTTCGAAATCGTCGAGCCATAATTGAATCGGAAAACTATTAGTACCATCGAAACTACGAATCGAATCTTCTATATCCTTAAAACTCATAGAAAATACTGTTGAATTACTCTGTCGGTAGTTTTGTTGCACGAAACCTTCATTTCTGCAGCCGTTGCTGTTGTATTGCGCATTTTGTTTATTGCGATTACCGTCGTGTTGAAAGCCTTTATTGTTATAAACTTGCCGCTTATCGCCGTCGTCGTTGCAAATCTGTTGCTTTTCGCTGTCATAGTCGTTGTTGTGTTGGGAATATTTATTTCTGTTCCACACTTGTTGCTTACTGCCGTCGTTTTGTTGATTAACACTTGTATTGCTTACGCTTGGCAGACAAATCTTCAAATAATTTTCAGTCGTCGTCGAGTTGTTGGTCTGCATGATTGTTCTTTCAACATCACAGTCACTTTCGTCTTGATCATCATCGTCGTCTTGATTATCATCGTCATCTCGATTATCATCGTCATCATCTACATGCCGCGAACATAACAGCTGACCACTTGTTAAATTTTTATAAATGTGTTCTGTTAGCTTCTCTGTATTATAATCCAAATCAAGTAAGCTGCACACGCACACCAAATCAGCAAACCTCAAATTCGCCTTCATGCTAGGAACACAACTGCGACGAACGACGAATTTTTGGTCGCGAATATTCGTCGCCAAAAATAAAACACGTGGGTGTATATGAAAATGCACACAATCGTGGCGTTGGTCGAAGTTCGTCATACTCAGCGAAAGTTGAAATACATTTATTTCTAATTGTTTCGTCAACGAACGACGAACAAATCAATATAAAGTGACCAGGTTTCATATACTCAAACTGGTTTTTTGTGGAAAAACATGGTTCACTACTGTATTATTGCATGAAGCACTAAAATTTTCAGTGCATTTTAAAAATGCATTCACTAATTCACAAAAATGTATCATTCGGACGACTTTTTATTAATTTTGAACACTTTTTATAATATAGTTTTTCTTTCTATTTCTCACTTTTTCATATGGTCACCCCATCAGCTGTTAAATGAAAATTATAATTTATTTACAGACAAAAAATTTTTCAGAAAATAATTACAAAAAGGAATTTGTTCTGAAAAAAATGGACAACACCGGAATAATTATTGAGTGTCTAAACAATCTGGCTGGCATCAGAGGATTACAATGATTTAAAAAACAAATATTAAAATTTTGTTTGCATATTATTTTAATTTATTCGTCGTTATTGTGTTTCATACGACGAATTTACAGAGCGATTTTTTACCAACGAATTCGTCGTACTAAGCGAAATTCGTCATTCGTCCCATTTGTGTTCCTAGCATCACATAAACTTCTTGTCGTTTTCTTCAAAACCAACAAACTCTCTTAAACGTTGTCTATTGCGTCTGTCGCCTTCGTTCTCAAAAATAAATTTGAGTAAAGCTGTAGTGCTAGAACGACCGATTGTTCTGAGTTTGTTGCGCACACATTCAAAATCACCCAAACGAGCCATTGATATTATTGTTCTCTTTTGGTTTTACGTTAATATTCATCTTAAAAAAAATTGTCTACACATGCGCAGCAACAAAGTTCTTATACCATCAAACACTGTTTTATTTCTTTATTAACACATAAGAGTGTATGCGTCAATTTACTTCCTTGCTCAAATACACTGAATGTATGTATTTGCGCACAATTTTTACAAGCTTATTGTTGCTTTGTATTGCGTCAGAAAAATTTATATATATTTTTTTACAGTTTGGTTTTTTCCACTGAATTTGGTTAATTTTAAAACACTGGTCGGCCGTTTGGTTTTATCCACGTTGAGTCCCCACTTTTGGGATTTGAGAATCCCGTAAATAGTTTTTAATTATTTAGTATTTTAAATGGCTTCAAAATACACTATAAGAATGTTAAATTTATTTAAATTAAGTTGTTTGATGTTTATTTTTTCCGATTACTTTAATTCGTCTGTAAGCAACCACGTCGATAGTTCAACTGCCCGTTGATGTTCTCAATAAAAGAGAACAATGCCATCTACGGCATATAGTGTATACATATATATCTATATCTATATCTATATATATATATATATATATATATATATATATATATATATATATATATGTGGCATACATTCCCCGACATACACTCCTGCAAGAAAACAACACCGAGTTTTGACAACTGTCAAGACCATGGCGCGGGAAAAAGAAAAAAAGAAAAACGTCTGTGTTTGTGCGACTACGGACTTATCAAGAAGAACACGTTTTTTCGCCATTTTCTGAGATTGAAATATAATACAGATTTTCCCAGATAATAAAGCTTTTTCTAGTAGTAAAGAAAAAAATCCAATCGCATTTTATTTTATACGCTAGTGAGTTGGTAAGACAACCACATATGGTGACCCCGACAAATTAGTAACAAAAACCAGAAATGAACGAGGCAAAAGGCAATCAGACACAGGCTGCTGGAACAACGGAAGCACCCACAACAATGACCACACATCATCGTGAAGAGTTGGCACGCATTTCAATAAAAATACCACCATTCTGGCACTCTCGACCAGAACTTTGGTTCGCTCAAATCGAGTCACAATTCGCGACCGCCGGCATAACCGGTGAACAAACTAAATACCACACTGTTGTAGCATCTATTGATAGTGCAATTCCATCCCAAGTCAGTGACGTCATATTGAACATGCCACCAGAGAGCCAATACACAACCCTAAAAAAGCGTATGCTAGAGGAATTCTCTGTCTCTGAACAAAGACGACTCAAAAAGCTTCTGCAAGACATCGAACTGGGAGACTTGCGGCCATCTCAACTACTGCGGGAGATGAAAAATTTGGCTGGCAACCAAGTAGACGACAATTTTTTAAAATCAATGTGGATGACGCGTCTACCTAACCACATGAGAAGCATTATTTCAGTAAGCGGAGAGCCACTCGACAAAATCGCCATAATGGCAGACAAAATTTCAGAAGTAAATGACAACGCAGCAATCAACGAACTTTCCACATCAAACACTGTAACTACAAGCAGCACTTTACAACAGCAGATACAGCAATTGACAAAGGAAATAGACAGTTTGAAGACGCAATTCAGACGCTCACGTAGCCGCAATAGAGCCGCACCCGCCGGTCGTAACCACAACTCTCGCGCTCGCACCCAGACCAGTGATAAGTGTTGATATCACAGAAAATTCGGCTCGAAAGCAATGAAATGCCGCGAACCGTGTAGTGAAAAGTTAAACTAACCAGTCTGTCACTAGCGACGGTACATGACAGACAATTAGCTCTTTACCGCCGTCTCACAATTTTTGATAAAAATTCTAATTTACACTTTCTCGTAGACACTGGAGCCGAGGTAAGCGTTATTCCTCCTACTCGTAAACAATTAGGACGCCCAGACAACAACATTTTTTTATTCGCCGCAAATAGATCCCCAATAAAAACCTTTGGGGAGAAAAACCTTACGTTAAATATAGGCCTGCGCCGGAACTTCACATGGAACTTTATAGTCGCTCAGGTCTCACAACCCATTTTGGGTGCTGTTGGCTGAAGTAGTAGAACACGAGACTATGAAGCGGAGAGTCCTGAGTTCGAGCCACCGCTGAGTCATGAAATATTGTGTTGAATTCTTCTGATCAGCATTAGTGCGTGGTTGTGTTAGTTGTTGCCAGCCTGTTTTCAGTGATGAAGGCATAGTACTGATCACTGGACAATTACTGGCAGCGACTGACCCAATCATGTACTAAAAAGCAGAGTAGCAGCACCCACCTTCGTCGGCCCTGTAGCAAAAACTAGCCGGCGAGGTAAAAAAGGTTGAAATAGCTACAACAAAAAAAAAACTGTCTATCTTCTCATCTTTCCTAATCTGTCCCCTCAGTACTATCCACTCGTTTTCAGTTCCAGCGCAATGCATTGCATATATAGGGGACATCCCCTGAGTGCTGGTCCTACTCCTAAAAAAAAAAAAAAAAAAAAGATTTCCTGGGGTATCACAATCTGACAATTAATATGCGACCACGCAAACTTTTCGACGGTAACACTAAGATGGTAAGCAGTTGTGATATCGCAAATGTTGAGTCACCAATCATAGGTCTTTCAACCATCAACAACAACGACGAATTTCAAATGCTGCTGAAATCGTTCCCCGAAATAACTCAGACGCAACAAAAAATTACAACACCCGTACACGATGTCGTGCACCACATCATCACGACAGGTCAACCGGTTTTCGCCAAACCCCGCCGTCTCGCGCCTTGCATGCTCAAAGCCGCCAAAGCTGAGATCCAATCGTTACTCGGTGCCGGAATCTGTCGACCATCGTCCAGCCCATGGGCAAGCCCGCTCCATATGGTAAAAAAGAAGAACGGTGAGTGGAGGCTCTGCGGCGACTACCGAAAATTAAACGCCATCACAGAACCAGACCGGTACCCAATTCCGCACATCCACGATTTTACGCATTGGCTGGAAGGCAGCAACATTTTTTCGACAATAGATTTAAAAAGGGCATATCACCAAGTTCCTGTAGCCTCTGCCGATGTTCCGAAAACAGCCATAACCACACCGTTCGGCATGTACGAGTTTACCCACATGACATTTGGTTTGAAAAATGCGGGTCAAACTTTTCAGCGCTTAATGGATCACATCCTTCGTGACGTAGAGTTCGCCTACGCTTATTTGGACGACATACTGATCGCCTCAAAAGATTTAGAAGAACACAGACAACACGTCAAAATGGTTTTCAAGAAACTTCAACAGTACGGCATCGTTATCAACCCGTCCAAATGCGTTTTCGGCAAGCCGGAGGTGAAATTTCTAGGCTTTACAGTTAACAAAAAAGGCACGTGTCCACCTTCGGAACGAGTAGAAGTAATAGCCAAGTACAAATTACCTGAGCGCGTTTGCGAACTTAAACGTTTTATGGGAATGGTAAATTTTTTCAGAAGATTTCTACCGAACGCTGCCACACAGCTGCAACCTTATTCAAGCTTATCCCCGGAAACAAGAAAAACGACAAATCACCGATCAAATGGTCGGAGGAAGGTAAACTCGCATTTGAACAGTGCAAAACACATCTACGTGACGCAACCTTCCTGGCTTTTCCCGAATCCAACGCACAACTGGCACTCATGGTGGACGCTTCCAGCATAGCGGTAGGCGCCGTTTTGCAACAAATAAAAAACAATAGTCACCAACCTCTCGGATTCTATTCGGAACGTCTTACCGAAGCTCAACGTAAGTACAGCACCTACGATAGGGAGCTGTTGAGTGCATATAAGGCGGTCAAACACTTCCAGTATATGTTAGAGGGCCGAGAATTTTGTATATACACGGACCACAAACCCTTGCAGTTCGTATTTAAACAAAAACTCGACAAGGCAAGCCCAAGACAGATTCGGCACCTGGATTTTTTAAGCCAATTTACAAAAGACATTAGGCACATATCCGGCAAAGAAAATATAGTTGCCGATACCTTATCACGCGTAGAAGCCATCCACGTAAAAGAAACAATAGATTTTGAGGAGTTATGTCGCCTTCAACACGACAACGAAGAAATAAAGTCACTACTCCACACTGCATCGGCCTTACAACTAAAAAAAGTTGTATTGCCCAAAACTAACCTATATATTTTCTGCGATATTTCCATATCGCGAGACCTTTTTTAACAAGAGAATTCCGTAAAATTGCATTCGATTACATACATAATCTGTGCCATGCAGGCGTCAAGAGAACAACGAAACTGGTAGCTGAAAAATTCGTTTGGCCAGGTATGAAAAGTGATTGCCAGCTGTGGACAAAAGCCTGCGTAGCCTGCCAGAAAGGAAAGATACATCGCCACAACAAAGCTCCACTGCGCGAATACTTTACCACAGCCGACCGCTTCGACCACGTCAACATAGACATAATCGGACCACTTCCACCGTCTAAAGGTTTTCGGTATTGTCTGACGATGATTGACCGCTTCACGCGTTGGACCGAGGTGTGCCCGCTAGAGGACATTACAGCCGAAAACGTCGCTTTCGCTTTTTATTCAACATGGGTCTCAAGATTCGGCATACCACTTAGAATAACGACGGACCAAGGGCGCCAGTTCGAGTGCAATTTGTTTAAAGAACTGACCAAAGTCCTCGGCACGACACACCTAAGAACCACAGCGTATCACCCTGCTGCAAACGGCATGATCGAACGATTCTACCGAGACCTAAAAGCTGCCCTCAAATGCCACGAAACCGAGAATTGGAGCGAAATCTTACCCATGATTTTGTTGGGTTTCCGAGTAACCTTCAAAGAGGACATTAAGGCAACGCCGTCCCAGTTAGTATACGGATCCGGTTTACGCGTTCCCGGCGAATTCTTAGTCAAGAGCAACGAAAGCCAAACTTGCCACAACGAGTTCAATGAAAAACTAAAAAAGTTTATGAACGATCTACGGCCAACCAAAACATCGTCACACTCCAAAGACAAACCCTTCATCGAAAAAGATTTGTTTTCTGCCTCACAAGTGTTCGTACGTAATTCCATGATTTGCAGACCGCTACAAGCCCCTTACGAAGGACCTTTCACTGTTTTAAAACGACATGAGAAATATTTTACAATCGACGTAAAAGGCAAAAAGACAAATATAACTGTAGATCGTTTAAAAGCAGCATTTATTCTAAACCAACAAACTCCCGCGGGAACCGAAAATATAAAATCAAAACAAGCTTCGTCAGGAGAAACGACTGTCAGAGAACCGAGGACCACGGAAACACCAATAGAAAAATCGTCGCCTAAAAAACAAACGGGCATTCTTCTGGACCCAACCGGCGCGCCCAAAATCATCACTTCTCGACACGGACGTAAGATACGGTTTTGTCTTAACCGAAGGGGGGAGTAATGTGGCATACATTCCCCGACATACACTCCTGCAAGAAAACAACACCGAGTTTTGACAACTGTCAAGACTATGGCGCGGGAAAAAGAAAAACGTCTGTGTTTGTGCGACTACGGACTTATCAAGAAGAACACGTTTTTTCGCCATTTTCTGAGATTGAAATATAATACAGATTTTCCCAGATAATAAAGCTTTTTCTAGTAGTAAAGAAAAAATCCAATCGCATTTTATTTTATACGCTAGTGAGTTGGTAAGACAACCACATATATATATATATATATATATATATATATATATATATATATATATATATATATATATATATATACATATATATGTATATTGTTACAAAGTTTAAAAATAGATTCAAATATAACGACAATGTGGCTATTCATATGTACTTGGCAGGACTGCCAACTCACCTCTAGTTGTCAAAATGTTACAACCGTGGTCAACACAATGCAGATAATATTTGAATTAACGGAACTCGAATATTCCGGATACATTGTCGAGAATATACAAGATCATTCGAGGCTGTGCAATAATAAGTGCAAATAACAACAACGAAAAACTAGCAACATCAATGCTAAGAAAAGATGATGTTATTCTTAATGATCTCGTACGCAAGTATTCGCCGTTAATAAAAGCTCAACATGTACACAAATATACACAGCAACATACACACATAGCACAAGAAGAAACAAAACTACAGAACACTCATACATACAACCACACATAGTTACAATAAACAAAACACACAAGACAGCATTGTCATATACACAAACCCACGTATATAGCTACATGTTAAGTAAAACACAACCAAACACAACCATGACCAGATGCTTCACGAAGTTACCAGACGACGTCACTGCTATATAAAGTCGCTGCCAGAGATCAACGGGACTAGTGTGATTTTAAATCTAGACGTGTTAACATCGCTAAGTGTTTAGTAGTACAAATACTCGTGTTAATAAAGTAGTAAATAAAGTGTTGCCGCATTATATTTCTAAAATTAATAGTCTGTGTTTTTAATTTGATGCAATTAAACGAATCCTTGAAAGATAAGTAAAAAGCGTTTTTACGAAAAGGCCTAATAACGTAACAATTGGTGTCAGAAGTGGGATTGCAAAAATAATTAAAAGGACATTGCAATTTAAGGAAAAAAAGGACATTAAAAAATAAAATTATAATATATAATCATGAAATTTGATGAGCTAAAAGTTGAACAGCTAAAAAAGGAGCTTAGTAAGCGGGAATTGCCAACAGCAGGTAACAAGGCTGAACTGCAGAAGAGGCTGATAGATGAGTTTAAGAATCGCGGCATGGACATCGCGACATGCGAGTTTGAGGACAAAGACGATGTAGAGGTATGTCCTGCTACGACCAGCAGCATGGACATAAATTCAATGTTCGCTGCTATGATGATCCAGATAAAAGGAATCAATGATGCACAAACTGAAATGAAACAGAACTCTCAGCAGATGCAAGAGGCATCAAGGATGAGCACTGAAAAGCTTGTAGCCGAAATACAGGAGTCAAATAGAGCCACGAACGAGACTCTGGTAGAGGTTTCTGATGCCATTAATAGGAGGGTGGATTCTATTGAGAATAAATTCTCAGAGCTGGCGGATAGAGTCCAACATCTAGAGCATGCAAAAGATTTTGAAGAGATATTGCATGCTCTAGAGGACAAAATGCATAACCTTGAGTGTAGTGGCGGGCCAGTACGAGCAGTTGCGGAGGTTTCTGCACGAATAAAAGCGGCATGCTTTGACGGCAGCGTACCATTGGGCATCTTTAATTTCCAGTTCGAGACGGTTGCTAGCAGAAATGGATGGGATGCTGAAGAAAAAGCCATAGAGTTGATTTTGTCCTTAAAGGGGACAGCCGCAGAGGTACTTGAGACCGTGCCAGTAAGCAGCAGAAACAACTATAATGAAATAGTGGCAGCATTGCAGCGCAAGTATGGTGGTGAGCACAAGCGCGATTTATACAGAGTGGAATTGCGATGTAGAGTTCAAAATCCTAACAAGCCTCTACAAGATTTCGCGATGGAAATCCACTTTCCCTGAGACTGTTTCATTTGCGCTGGCTCAAGACACTGCTAGGATGGTTTTCAAACCGCAGATATGTAAGGTGCGGAATGTGGAGGTTTTGTCTGAGAAGGATAATAGCCTAGTTGCTAGTTTTAAGGAAGCAATGCGACAACTGTTGGCGGAAAGTGCTACCAAAGAAAAGCCTAAATGCTTTAACTGCTGAGAAATCGGTAATTTTCAGCGCAGCTGCAAAGCACCAAGAAAAAGAGGTAGATCTGTTTCGCCACCAAGAAACAGCAAACGGAAGAACCAAACAGCATCACAAGAACCCCCGTTAAACTAAAACGAGTTAGTACTAAGGGGCAAGAGCTAGCTCCCACAAACGAGGGCCCCACAATCTCCATATCAGTTTTTATGTTTGTACTTAATTCAGTATTACTTTTTGTATGTCCTTTTGTTTGTTCCGGGGTTTCCATATCAATAATACACAACGGGTTTATTTCGAGTTTTATTGAATTTCTTCAGTTAATACATATGCAAAAAATAATATAATTTATGGTTAATGAATCATTACTTGTTGACGCCTAGACAGCCAGAAAAAAAGAGAGGCCGGCAAACATCGTTGCAACATTCAATGATGTCAATTTATGTAGTTGACAGGCACCACTTTATTTTAGTGTTGACTACACAACAGTTCCTCCCCCATCAAGAAATCATCATAGCGTTTTGGGGCCTTCCTTACCCGGGCAGGACGTGGAGTTTCTGCAGTCACTTCTGTTGATTTGGATTCTTCAGCCCCTGGCTCTGGCGTGCTGTTTTCAGTTAAAGTATCCCGCGACCCGTGCTGACTTTCGCTCGTCTCCTGGCTAGATGATGCTGATTCGGATGGAAGTAGTTCAGCCTCCTCCATAGGTAATCTTAGTTGTTGGGGATTTCCATCCTCGCTAGGTATATGTGCCCCGGAAACACGACTTCGCAACTGGTCGATATGTCTCACTTGTACCTTACCATTCCCACTGACTTCATAATTTCGGGCACTTGTCGTTTGAATGGTTCCAGGTAACCATCTCTCCCCTTTTCCAAAATTTCTGTACCAGACCTCATCGCCAGTCTGGAAACTTCTCACGGTTTTCTCAGGCTCAATTTCTTGCTGGTTTTGCTTACTGTCGGGATATACGTGATTAAAAACAGTCTTCAATCTCCTACCCATCAAGAGCAGAGTTGCCGTTTTTGGTAGTTTCCTACCAAATTCGGTACTTTTGAAATGCGTTGGTAGGTTGGTAGGTTGTGTCGTGAATTTGGTAGTTTTTTTCAATTTCAGTTTTAATATTTTTTTCACGCTAATCAGCTTTCATCCATGCATGATTTTTAATAATCAGCTTTCATCTATGATTGCTTTTTGATTTTTAGTCATCAGCTTTTGTATGCATCATAGAGGCGACAGTAATAACAAGTGGCAACTTTTCGGTCTTAATGGCCATCTTTTTGATGTTACATCAATCTTGCCGGCTCTCTGTTACTCTGTGCGTTGTATGGCATCATGGACAGGTTGGTTTGATTGAATAATATTATGACGTGCAAGGGAATGATAAATAAGACTGATTCGCACTATATATGGTCAGCAAAAAGAGACTTTAAAAAATAAACCTTTTTCCAAATAAACACTTAAGAGTTTTACTTTTATTAATTTATAATGTTTATTTAAGCAAAAGGTCAATTATTTTTTGATTTTTATATAAAAATTATGTTTTTATTCCAATATTTCGCCACTTCTTTGTGTAGCTTCTTCAGGGATATATAAAATTGTGTAATTTGATATAAAAATTAAAAAATAATTGACCTTTCGTTTAAATAAACATTATAAATTAATAAAAAATAAGGTCGAAGAATTTTATAATATAAATTTTTACTTTTACTAATGAAGTCTTATTTATTTTTTTACTTAAAATATTGTTTCTTTTACAAATGAATTGTTATTTATTTTTATAAACATTGTTATGTATAAACTTGTTTTGTTTTTTTTTTAATAAAGTTTATTTTTTTTATAACTGCTTATTTTATTTTTTGGTAGGTAAACATGCCATTTGGTAGTTTTTGAAATTAAATTTGGTAGGAAAAAAAAATTTTGAGTGGCAACCCTGATCAAGAGTTCGGCTGGGCTAACTGAAGTTACTGTTGGTGTAGTACGAAGGCGTAATAATAAGTTTGCTAAATTTTTATTAATGTTGGAGGGCGACATTTTCTTCAGGTGGTTTTTTATAGTTTGCACGAACCTTTCCGCTTGTCCGTTTGAGGATGGGTGGTATGGGGCTGTGCAAATATGTGTGATTCCATTTGCTTTTAAAAAGACTTTAAGCTCTTCCGACACAAAATTTCGCCCATTATCGGACACAACTGTATCCGGTAGACCATGTGTTGCAAACACATCTCTTAGTAATTCGATTGTTTTTGAGGAGCTGGTATTTCTAGTGACTTTCACGTCTACCCACTTACTAAATGAATCAACAATAATTAGAAAATTGTTATCCATAAATGGACCGGCATAGTCGATATGTAGTCTGGACCAGGGTTTGGATGTTGTTGGCCATGGTTTTGCTGTTGCTGCTGGGGGGTGCTTACTGTTCTGAGCGCATTTCACACACTGTCTTGCCGTCATTTCGATGTCTTCATCAAGACCTGGCCACCAAAAATAACTTCGTGCTATGGCTTTCATTGCCGTCATGCCCTGGTGTACCTCATGTAGCATTTCCAATAACCGGGGACGTAGCCTTTTTGGAATTATAACTCGAGCGCCCCATAATAAACATTGGTTATTTACTGACAGTTCATTTATTCTGGTGGAGTAGGGCTTAAACTTTTCTGAGCTATCTGGAAAACTAGAATATTTTTCCTTAATATGTTTAAGTACCTGAGACAATACTGGATCCCTCCTAGTATGCTCTGCAATTTCCCGGGATGTAACTAAAATTTGCTTTTCTCCTTCGCCGCAATACAAAATTTCTGGGATTTCTGGAACTTGGAATTTAAGATGATTTATCGGCAACCTACTCAAAGCATCCGCGTTCTGGTGATTTTTCCCTTCACGGTACTTGATGTCATATTGATAGGCACCCAACATCAGTGACCATCGTAACATTCTGGGTGAGATGTGTTGCGATATTGGCTTTTTTGGATCAAAAAGTCCCACTAGGGGCTTATGATCCGTAATTATTGTAAATTCGCGGCCACTCAAAAACTGGTGAAACTTTTTTATGCCAAAGATTATCGAAAGTGCTTCCTTGTCTAATTGGGCGTAGTTCTTTTCTGCCGGTTGTAGCGTTCTTGACCCGAAAGCTATAGGTGCTTCCCGACCATCTGGCATTATGTGAGCCAAAACGGCTCCCACTCCATAAGGTGATGCGTCTCCACATAAGACTAGAGGTAGCTTTGTTGAGTAGTGTACTAAAAAATTCTCAGATGTTAGCATCTCCTTGGCCCTGTTAAAACTAGCTTGCTGTTCCTTAGCCCAAATAAATTTTTCCTCTTTCCGTAGCAATTTGTAAAGAGGTTCCAGTACTCGCCCCTTGTTTGGCATAAACCTATCATAAAACGTAATTAGGCCCAAAAATGCTTGCAACTGTGTTAGATTTTCTGGTTTGGGTGCATCTGCAATTGCTTTTATCTTATCATCTGTTGGTCGGATCCCCGTTCCATCTATGTGGAAACCCAGGAATGTCAACTCGTTCACCGCAAAAATACATTTCGATTTCTTAAGCTTTAATCCCGCTTTTTGTATACGCTTCAAGGTAACTTGTGTTCGCTTCCACATTTCCTCCTTAGTAGCACCCCCTATCAGGATGTCGTCCAAGTATACGACAACTCCCTCTATATTTCCTACAAGGCCCTCCATTATACGTTGAAAAATGCTCGGTGCTGTTGAAACTCCGAATGGTAAACGGCTAACCTCAAAAAGACCTCGGTGCGTGTTTAAAGTAAGCATCTTTGCCGAATTGTCATCCACTTTGACCTGAGTATAAGCACGATCTAAATCCAACCTGGAAAACCACTTGCAATTTGCCAATGCTGAAAATACCTCCGTATTTGTTGGCAATGGGTATGTCTCGGGGCAAATCATTTGATTTACGGTGCACTTATAATCACCACAAAGCCTAATGCTGCCATCTGGTTTTTTTACAGGCACAACCGGTGTGGCCCATTCACTAAAACTAGTTTGACGCAGTACCCCTTCATCTATCATCAACTTCAGCGACTCCTCTATCTTTGGCTTCAACGCAAAAGGTACTTGACGATAGCGATAAAACTTGGGTTTGCAGTTATTATTCGTTACTAACTTTATAGGCTCACCCTTATAATCTCCCAACTGATTATCAAACACCGAATTAAACTCTGAGATTTCCACCGGACCTTCAGTGTGAATATGGCAAATAGGACTGGTTACACGAATCCCCAGCTCCTGAAACCAATTCCTCCCTATTAAGGCGGGACCATTTCCACCACATACAAACAGCTTTAGATTTTTCTGCTCTTTGCCACACGACACCCGTACCTCAATCTCACCACAAACTTTCAAATTTTTGCTGGCACCCCACGCTTTCAACTGCACCTTACTTCGTTCTAGCTTCAAATTACTAAATCTTTTCTTGAATACGTCCTCATCAATAATAGAATAGGTGGCACCGGAATCCACCTCCATTTCTACTGGTTGCCCACAAATCATTAGGGTCTTCTTAATGGGTGACATTTCGTTGTCCCTTACACACAACACATACTCATCTTCATCCGTCATCACATCTGATTTAATTGCGTTTACCCCTGGGGTACTGGATCTATAATTCTTTGTCCTACCCTTCTTACCGGACTTCAATTTTGTGATGCAGGCTCTCTCTATGTGACCCCGATTTTTGCAAAAACGACATTCTACGTCTTTAAACTTGCACTGGTCTGGCCTGTGGTCCCCGTTACAGCGGTAGAATTTGCGACTCTGGTGATTCTGGTGTTGAACGTTCTTCCCGCTGCTGATTTTGTTAAGATCCTTCTGACCAACTGGCATCTTTAGGGCAGACATATTCTTATGTGCCTCCTCGCTTGCTACAGCCTCTTCTTGGGCAATTTTTAACGTTAACTTATCGTTCGACAACAGCCGTTTTTGTAAGTTTTCGTCCCGGATACCACATACTAACCTGTCGCGCAACATGTCGTCCAAATCCTTGAACTCGCAATACTGGCTTAACTTACGTAGCGCTGCCAAAAACTCTGGTATTGACTCGCCTTCTCTTTGGTCTCTTCGATAAAACTGGTACCGTTGTATAATCTGGTTAGGTGGTGGACAGAAGTGCTTTGACAGTAAGTCTATTGCCATCTGGAATGTGAAACCTTCAGATAAAATATTGCTGGGTGTAGCAATAGATTTTAGCAGAGTGTACGTCTCTACTCCACATGATGATAAGAATATGGCCTTTTTGATTGTCTCGTTCCCCACGCTATTCGCCAAAAAGAAAAAATTCATTTGTTCCAAATAGACGCTCCAGTTTCCACTTGCGACATCGAACGAACTCAGCTCGCCATATTTGGACGCCATTTTATTTTTTTCCCGCTTGTAGTTTTATCCTCGTCGCCAATTTTTATGTTTGTACTTAATTCAGTATTACTTTTTGTATGTCCTTTTGTTTGTTCCGGGGTTTCCATATCAATAATACACAACGGGTTTATTTCGAGTTTTATTGAATTTCTTCAGTTAATGCATATGCAAAAAATAATATAATTTATGGTTAATGAATCATTACATGTTGACGCCTAGACAGCCAGAAAAAAAGAGAGGCCGGAAAACATCGTTGCAACATTCAATGATGTCAATTTATGTAGTTGACAGGCACCACTTTATTTTAGTGTTGACTACACAACATCAGTGATGCAGCAGAAAAATAGCCACCTTACTGCATCTGGACACATCAACGGGGAAAAGCATGTACTTACTATAGACACAGGGGCGTCGTAGTCAATAATAGTGAAGGGGAAATGCGATAGTTTAAGCAATATACGGCTACGTACAGCTACTGGAGAGCCTGCCACTGTCTATGGTAAGATTGAAGTGAAGGTGACTATAGCCAACATCAACATGAGGCATGTGTTTATTGCTGCCGATATTGTCGATGAGGTAATTATTGGAGCCGATTTTATGATTAACCATGGCATTAATCTACACATGGGGCAATAGCTGATGATTTGGCGTAATGTGGAAATACCCCTTGATGTTAAATATGACATCAAGCCGCAAGTAACAAAAGTATTTGCTATCGAGAGTCAGACGTTACCGCCGCAGTCTGAAACAGTTATATGGGCATGTATGAAGGGAGATTGTGAGGTTGTGGGTTGTAGACCCGCAGATCTAAAGAGAGAGCTTATAACAGCAAAAGCTCTAGTAAAAACTACTAAAGGAGGAATAGTCCCTAAAAGAGTGCTTAACTTGGCAGAACATGAAAAAGTCATCAAAGAAAATTGCGATATTGGCCAGTGTACTCCAGCAGAGGCAATAATAAACTGCGAGAAGAAGATAGAGCCTAAGAATTTGTCCGCAAAAGAACGTGAACAATTTGAGGAATACGTAGGAAAATGGATAGCAGGACTGTCAGCGACAGATAAAAATAAAGCCAAACAGTTGCTAAAAAGGCATGCCAGTATCTTCGCCATGGGAAACCAAAGCCAGGGTAAAACTGCATTGGTTAAACATGAAATTAACGCAGGCGAAGCTTGGCCGATTAAACAGCCACCCAGAAGTGTAGGGGTAGCAAAGCGAGATGAAGTCAAGGAGCTTGTAAGAGATATGGAGCGTGAAGGCGTAATTGAACCGCCTTCTGGTCCTTGGAGTTCGCATGTAGTCTTAGTCAAAAATAAAGATGGCAGTACTAGATTCTGCGTAGACTACAAGAAGCTCAATGACATAATCAAGAAGGACAGCTATCCGCTCCCCAGTATCGATGACACTTTGGACACGCTAGCTGGTACGAGATGGTTCTCTACGCTAGGCTTGCGAAGCGGCAAGTGGAGATTGCAGAGAAAGACAAGGAAAAAACTGCCTTCAGCATCGGTAACGGATTATGGCTACATTTGAACGCCTAATGGAGAAGGTACTGAAAAGACTGCAGTGGAAGACATGCTTGGTATATCTGGATGACATAATCGTGATGGGGAAAACTTTTGATGAACACCTCAAAAACATGGCAGAAGTTCTTCAACGGATATCATCAGCTGGCTTGAACCTCAGCCTGAAGAAATGTGCATTGTTCCAGAAAGAAGTAAAGTATTTGGGGCATCGCGTTACAGCAGACGGAATCTCAACAGATGAAGATAAAATACAAGCAGTAAGGGACTGGCATCAACCTAAAAATCTTCATGAATTGCGCAGCTTTTTGGGCCTTCGTACATACTACAGACGCTTTGTGCCAAATTCTGCCAGTGTAGCTGCAAGCCTGCATGAGCTGACGAGGAAGTCGAGACCATACCACTTAAAGGATTATTGTGTGCGTCACCAGTATCCCATACCTGGAGAAAAATTTGTGCTGGATACTGATGCGAGCGGCTATGGCATAGGGGGCGTGCTATCCCAAGTAGTTAATGGCACTGAGAAAGTCATTGGATACTATAGCCGTGTACTCCCTAAACCTGAGAGGAACTACTGTGTGACACGACGTGAGCTTCTGGCAGTAATGGAATGCATTAAACATTACCATAAGTACCTGTATGGTCAACACTTTACATTAAGGACTGACCATTCTGCACTGAAATGGTTATTGCAGTTTAAAAATCCTGAAGGGCAACTGGCAAGGTGGTTTGACCGCCTGCAGAGCTACGACTTCAGTATTGAGCATATAAGGGGCACAAAACATAACAATTCGGATGCTCTTTCAAGAAGACCCTGCTGTTTAGAGTGTATACATTGCGTTAGAACCGAACAAAAGGAAGGCGTTGTTGATGTTCGGCTAATGCACTTCGACTCTGATGAAGACTGGTCAGCGGCACAGAGGGACGACAGTATACTGGGGGAAAATTATAGCAGCCAAAGAGGAGGACAGAAGACCGTCCCGGAATGATTTTTCGGCTGAACGCCCACTCGTCAAATCTTATTGGGCTCAGTGGAACAGCCTCAAGGTAATAAAAGGGTGCCTATACCGCGAATGGGAAAGTGTAGATGCCAAAACAACTTCAAATTTGATAGTTGTACCATGCTCCAAGCTAAGTAAAGTTTTGCAAGAATTTCACAATGGACCTAGTGGCGGTCATCTTGGAGTTACAAAAACACTTAAGAAACTGAAGCATCGTTTGTATTGGATTGGATGTCAACAAGCCGTAGCCGACTGGATAGCAAACTGCTCACAAGAAGAAGCCGGGGACAGCTACAGCAATGCAACTCAGGAGCACCTTTCGAGCGGATCGCAATGGATGTAGCAGATCCTTTTCCCGTCGCTGAAACGGGAAATCGTTATGTTCTTGTGGTAATGGACTATTTCACTAAATGGCCAGAGGTATATGCTATACCAAACCAAGAAGCAAAGACAGTTGTAAATGCATTCGTCAACAACTGGGTATGTCGCTATGGTATCCCAATAGAATTACATTCCGACCAAGGAAAGAATTCCGAGTCTGCCGTATTCAGGGAAATATGCGAACCATATGGGATAGAGAAAACCTGAACGACGCCGTTGCATCCACAGTTTGATGGCATGGTAGAGAGGTTCAATCGCACCTTAGAAGAGTACTTGCGAAAAGTGGTAAGCAACCATCAGAGGGATTGGGACGAGCACATTCCCAAATTTTTGATGGCATATAGGACTCAACATCGAGAACGCTAGCAAAAATTATCTTCGGGACGGAATTAAAACTACCTGGTGACTTGGTATTTGGTGTTAAGCCAGCTGTAGAAGAAGGAGCCACTACGTCCCAAGAGCAGGAGAACTTAAACGAACTGCATGAGCCCGTGCGTAATAGAATCAACATGGTCAGTGACAAGATGAAGGCTAGATATGACCGCGCTACAAATTCGGAGGGATTTATAGAAGGTCAATTGGTTCTACTTCATAACCCACAACGAAACAATGACTCACTGGGATGGCCCGTATAAAGTGATGAAGAGAGTGAATGACGTTGTGTACCGGATACAGAAGCACAATAGCCCAAGGTCGAAAATAAAGATAGTACATCTCGAACGATTGGAATAGGTGTTTGTATGCTTATTCAGGTCGAACAGGCTTAAGTGGGCGGCAGTGTTACAAAGTTTAATAATAGATTCAAATATAACGACAATGTGGCTATATGTACTTGGCAGCACTGCCAACTCATCTCTAGTTGTCAAAATGTTACAACCCTGGTCAACACAATGCAGATAATATTTGAATTAACGGAACGCGAATATTTCGGATACATCGACGAGAATATACAAGATCATTCGAGGCTGTGCAATAATAAGTGTAAATAACAACAACGAAAAACCTAGCAACATCAATTCTAAGAGAAGATGATGTTATTCTTAATGATCTTGTACGCAAGTATTCACTGCTAATAAAAGCTAAACATGTACACAAATATACACAGCAACATACACACATAGCACAAGAAGAAACAAAACTACACAACACTCATACATACAACCACACATAGTTACAATAAACAAAACACACAAGACAGCATTGTCATATACACAGACCCACGTATATAGCTACATGTTAAGTAAAGCACAACCAACAACAACCATGACCACATGCTTCACGAAGTTACCAGACGACGTCAATTTGCTATATAAAGTCGCTGCCAGAGATCAACGGTATTAGTGTGATTTTAAATCTAGACGTGTTAACATCGCTAAGTGTTTAGTAGTACAAATACTCGTGTTAATAAAGTAGTAAATAAAGTGTTGCCGCATTAAATTTCTAAAATTAATTGTCCTGTGTTTTTAATTTGATTCAATTAAACGAATCCTTGAAGGATAAGTAAAAAGCGTTTTTACGAAAAGGTCTAAAAACGTAACAATATATACATCCTAGGAACTAAGGAGGACGTAGGAATAATACTGATACTACCCACCCTGACTAAATGTCAAGGCTGTTCCAGGGTGATGCTAGTGAAGTTGTCGTGGGGCCACTATTGATAGTTGCTATCACTACGTCCAAAAAATATATATATATATATATATATACATACACATATATAAACATATATATATATATATATATATATATATATATATATATATATATATATATATATATACATTTACATATATAAATATACATACATATATGTATATATATATAGATATATATATATATATATATATATATATATATATATATATAATTATTATTTCAAATCTATTGTAATTAAAATTACAATAAACAAAAAGGAGTGAAGGCACTAGCAACTAATGGCTATCGGCCCAATATATAAAAATATATATATATATATATATATATATATATATATATATATATATATATATATGTATATATATATATATATATATATATATATATATATATATATATATATATGTATGTATATATATATGTTTATATATAACTGTTATGAAATTTTTATTTGACACATTGTTGTCACAATACTATTATATATAAATGAAATTTATTTGTTGGTGGTTAAGCAATGTCTATATGCATTCCATTGGTGCTTTACCAAATCATCAGTAGACTTTAACCAAAGTTTTGAAAAATTAAAAACCTCTTATCTTATGCATATACTTCCGAAAACCATCTGAGAATTCACAATTTGTAAATTACAAAACTATTTTCAGAAATCACAACAGGGGCCAAATTACCGCACTCGATATCGATCGAAATTTCAATACATTTTAAATACGAATTTCGATCGATATCGATCGAAATTTCAATACATTTTAAATACGAATTTCGATCGATATCGAATAACAGTTTGATTCAGATTTTATTTTTCATTTTGCCTTATAAATACTTTTCTTGTTATCCAATGGATTTCTGATTGTATAAAGGTGTAGAAAAATAAAATGGATTCATATCGAATATAATTTGTTTGTTGGTTTAGTTTTGTACGAGTTTCAAGGCCTACTAAGGTTATTCTGTTGTGATTTTTGAAAAAAGTTTGTAATTTACAAATAGTGAATTCTCAGATGGTTTTCGGAAGTATATGCATAAGATAAGAGGTTTTTAACTTTTCAAAACTGTGGTTAATGTCTACTGATGATTTGGTGAAGCACCAATCAAATGCATATAGACATTGCTTAACCACCAACAAATAAATTTCATTTATATATAATAGTATTGTGACAACAATGTGTCAAATAAAAATTTCATAACAGTTTGATTTAGATTTTATTTTTCATTTTGCCTTATAAATACTTTTCTTGTTATCCAATGGATTTCTGATTGTATAAAGGTGTAGAAAAATAAAATGGATTCATATCGAATACAATTTTTTTGTTGGTTTAGTTTGGTATGAGTTTCAAGGCCTACTCTACTATGCTTATGCTGTTGTGACTTTTGAAAATAGTTTGTAATATACAAATTGTGAATTCTCTGGTTTTCGGAAGTATATGCATAAGATAAGAGGGTTTTAACTTTTCAAATCTGTGGGTAAAGTCTAGTGATGATTTGGTAAAGCACCAATGAAATGCATATCGACATTGCTTAACTACCAACAAATAAATTTCATTTATATATATGTTTATATATATATATATATATATATATATATATATATATATATATATATATATGTATATATATATATATATATATATATATATATATATATATATATATATATATATATATATATATATATATATTTATATGTATACATATCGACACCTTTTTGCAAATGTATCGTATGTTACAAAACTAAACTTTACAGGAAAAGGTTTTATTTGATTTCCTGCGGTTTGGGTGGTAATGTCGCAGCCAATTTTTAATACATACCTTTAATAGACTTCTTTAATTTAAAAAAAAAATTTTTTTGTAAAATGTGCAGTATTTTTCGATATATATAAATTTTTGTCACATACGATACTTTTGGCACTTCAAGTTTTGGCAGCTTGGGCGCAAAATGTGTAACATACAACAAATTGACAAAAATATTACCGATCAAAGTAAATCAAAACAAAATTGTATAACGATGAAAATAGCAAAATAAAACCTTTATTTCAATATAGCAGTTACTTAAATTAATTTAGTTACATTTATTCAGTAATAAAATATTTTTTAGAGCAAAGAAAAGTATAAAACGAAATTTACTTATATTATGAAGTAAATTATTTAAATGAAGTGAATTATTATTATAGTAAACTAAATTCAATCTTCGTTGTCCGTTTCTTGCAAAGTATCTTTAATTTTATTGGAATGGGGAAGATTTAGGTACTCACTATGATATATAGGGGGAATACTGTTCTTAGCACATAAATTTTTGAGGTCAATATATTTTTTTGTTGATATGCTTAATTGGTTAGGGTATAGTAATTTAAGGTTATGGTTAAAATTAAGATTATTTATATTCTTTTTATTAAAACTTCAACATAGTTATACTTTAACTCTATTGAAACAGGGTTTTTCTTTAAGGTAGCGATACGCAGTTTGCTTATATTTAACTTAATGTTAATGGGAAGTAATGAATCGGCAAACAATTTCCAATTATAAAAATCGTTATGGCTCAGTTTAATGCATTCATAACCCCATGGATTTGTTCTAGCATTTCTGATGACGGTGGGCCATTCACTAGGTGCCCATATGGTTCGATTTCTTACAAAGGATTCGATTGTGCTATGGACTGAATCTACTGGCATCATAGTGTGACCAGGAAGCAAGTAAGTTATTGTAATTTGGTTCAAACATTTGGAGGGATTTAAAAAATAAGCCAACATCGACAGTACAGCCTTGTTCTTATTTTGACCAGCGCAGCTGTCGCAATAGAGACTCAGTTCCATGGTGGTTTTTCTGCTGTCCAAAATTAAGAGGTACTTCAAAAGTGCTGTGCATATTTCGTTGCATCCTCGTTTACCATCCCGCTCACCCCACAAGAAGCAAAAGCCATTTCGTGTCCCACTTTCATACACGCTTAAGTTGTAATAGGCATATTTCCGGGAGTAGAATAGTGTGACATTTTTCGAAAATGGCGTATTTAATACTTTTTGCATGTCGAAACTAGCGCATAAAAATTGTGGGTTAGATTTTGTCTTCGTTTGTTCTTTTAGAAAAATTCCTTTAATTTCGTCTTTAATTTTTAAGTGAATTTTAAGTGCATCTGAATTTAAAACCTTTTCTTTATCTTCCGCATTAAGATTTTTCACATTTTCGCATGTGATGCATTTATCCTTCTTGGGTAAATGAAATCCAATGGAAAAATCATTTTTGAAAACTTTTCTAAAAATATTTAATGACACAATAATGCTTCCTAAGTCCTGCTCTTTGAGATACTGCTCATAACATTTGTATAGATTGGCCACGTTTCGAAACTCCTGGGGTATATATACTTTATTGCATTTGCTACGACAGTAATGCGACGGTACAGCTGGCAGTTTTTCAATGTATTTTTTTACTAAATTTATATGTTCTTCATTTGTTTTATTATGCGCCACTCTCTTTCGCCGCTGTTTAGCTCCACTTTCTTTTAACAATGCATGCCTTACCACCATTTGCGAAATATTTAAAGTTCTTAAAATAAATTTTTGGCAGACTTTGATAGCTTCACCATTGTATATTAAATAATATTTGTAGGAACGATCTCGTCTATGTTCGCTATTGGGTTCTTGACAAGGTCTTCTTCTCCGTATGTGGACTGGTTTGATGCAAGAGAGAAGCCACAAATTTCGCCTTGCTTCTGGCATTCCCCAGTAGTGTTCATATATGTGACAACGTTCAATATCTGTTACTTTTAGGCAATCGTTTTTGCACATATTTTTTAAGCACGGATTAGCAAGTACCATTCTCATATTTTGTGTGCTAATCTTGGTCTTGCGTTTTTTTTTGTGTCCGCGCTTACCAACGCAGCGCTCCTCCTCACAATCATCGCTATCACTGTAGGGAACTAGGCCTTTAACAATCTATATACATATATAAATATAATAAATAACACATTATCACTATAAAATCAACTATTTGTTTAACACATATATATAACATCACATTCACACAATATATTAATTACTAAACACAAATAAATAATAATGATCTTACATTTTTTGGAGACGTTGACATTTTTTTTTAGTTTTTAAACTTTCGTATCCACACTAGTTAAATGTCTTGCTAAAACTAACTCTTTTCACAGAAAATTATGAGCACAAAAATGAATAATGAATAGAAATAACTGTAAAACAAATAAGAAGAAAGAAGAGATATCGAATGTGAAACGTCATCGATCTCATCCACTTACATTCTTTTTAAATTGGTTGAAATGTCACCACACATAAATTACAATGTTATATGTACGTATGTTACATACGATATATTTGCTGTCACCAAAATATGTGCTGTCACATACGATAAAATTTAAACTAAGTTTCCGTTATAATATTTTACCAGGTGATGAGTTATAGGTGTTACAACAATTTTGCATCAAAAAGTCAATTTCGCAAAAATTGGCGTTTACGATACATTTGCAAAAAGGTGTCGATATATTGTCTTAACACTATCTCTTTTTCGCAATCGTGAATTATTTTATACATACAGAATTTATATACATGCAATGAATAGAGAAGCACATTCGCACAATTGCTTTGTATCATATTTAAAATTTTATAAATTTTAAATCATTGTGTAAAGTTGAGAGAGAAATGAAATTTAACATTAATAAAAAACATAAATACTTATTATTATTGTATTCTGATATTTTTAAGCTTAAGGTCTCTTTATTTTAGTTTAATTTTTAATTTCAATATTTCGTCACTCCTTTGTGTGACTTCTTCAGGAAATTAATTATTTTATTTGATATGAAAAAATATGTTGTTTGTGAAACAAAATTATTTGTCAACAAAATACACAAAGATTCAAACAAATTTTAAATAAATTTACAATATATGAACAATAATAAAATATTTAAACCTTTACATGCATATATATTTAAAAAACATTTATAAAAAACAATTTTTAAATCATATATACATATGTACATAAGCATACATACACATACACATATATATGCATACATACACATACATAAACATACATACACATATACATATATGTATATACATATACATATATATACATATATATATATACATACATATATATACATATATGTATGTAAACACATACACATACATATGCATACACATACATACACACATAAACATACATACAATCATACACATATACATACATACATACATATACACTCACATATATACATATATATACATACACATATATATACACACATACACACATATACATATATATATATATATATATATATACATATATATACATACACATATATATACACACATACACACATATATATATATACATATATATATATATATATATATATATATATATATATATATGTATATATATATATATATATATATATATATATATAAATATACATACATACATATATACACACATATACATATATATATATATATATATATATACAAATTAATAATCATATAAATATAAACCAGACATGTGCAAACTGACACAAACGCATTTCAAATCAGTTTTACGAATTTTGCGACTGTGTTAAGTTGAACGCAGCAAGCAGAACAAAAGCAGAGAAAACAAAAGTAGTACACTGAGTAAAAAATTAAAAAAATTAAAACTAAATCTTAAAAAAAAAATCAAATATCAACATCTCCAATGATTATTTCCCCCTCGTAAAGTTTTATTCTTAATAAATCACATAGGTGTTCATCCGTTAATTTGTTGCGATATTTACTTTTAATTAATTTTAAAATGCTAAAAGCGGCTTCACAGTCGTACGTGGACCCGAACATGGAGTATAATTTAAGTATTTCCTTCTTAATAACAGGATACTTCTCTTTGTTTATTTTTTTCCAAAATGATTTTCCAGTGTCTAGCGGTAAATTTATATCATTTTTCATTATTTCTAATTCAGCGGCTAATTCCAAATTATCAACATTTTTTTCAGTCAATGGGTCGTTGTGAATATCAATCATAGTTTTAAGTGATTTGAAATCTTCGAATCTATCTGCAAAATTTTGTACCAAAGAAGCTACTATTTCTGTATACTGTGCTATTTTTTCGTCATTACGATACTCCGCAAGAATTTCAAAGGTTCTAGGAAGATTGCTGGTATCATTGTTGCGCAATTGAGACAGTATAATTTTAATTTTGCGTTCAAAGCGGTGGGAGCACTCTGTTAGGTGGAATATAGTTTTGTTTCGTCCTTGAAGAGTCAGATTGTATTCATTTATTATCTCCGTTAAATCGCACAAAAAAGCTAAATCGGAAACAAAATTTTTATCTTTCAGAGAAGACGCCATTTCTTTCAACTCATTTTTTTCCGATTGTTCTAAAAACAGTTGTACTTCATCTCTCAAATTGAACAACCTTTCCAGGCTTTTCCCGCGGCTCAACCACCGAACTTCTGTATACAATAATAAGTCTCCATAACATGACTGTAGCTCTTCCAGTAAACTCTTAAATTTTCTATGCGTGAGGGCGTTATGGCCCCCTTTAATTTTATTTATTATTCTACAAGCTGTATCCATCGTTTCCACTATATTTAATTTTTTTGCAAAAAGTGCAGACTGGTGTATTATGCAATGGAAATTAGGAATGTGAATATTGTTTTTCATCAATTGACCCTTAAGACCTTTTTGTTTTCCTATCATTACCTTTGCCCCGTCTGTACATATGGAAGCTAGCTTATCACCATTTTCGGTTAAGAGAATATTATTTTTAATACAATCAAAAATGGTTTCGCCATTCACATGGCCGTGAAATGCAAAACAACTAAAAAATTCTTTAAACATTCCATATTTTTATCAACTGACCTAATGCATATAATCAACTGACTAATGTTAGTAATATCTGTGCTCTCATCAAGGCAGATGGAAAAGTATTCACAGTCTTTCAATCTTTGCAACGTAAACTTAAAAATATATTTACTAATTTTTTCAGTTCTACGAGCTATTGTGTATCTTGAAAGATGAATATTTTCTATCAGCTCGTAGGCTGATTTTCCCTTTTCCCCAAAACAGTTGAAAATTTCTCGTGCCATTTGCTTGAAAAATTCTCCATCCTCAAAAGGACGACATTGTTTTGCTAACATCAACCCAGCGGCAATTGAAGCATTCTTTAGTTGTTTTTTTTTCTCTTCAACTGTCAGACTTAGAGGAGGGGCATTTTTTTGTTGTAGGGAATTGAACATTTCATATTTTTTTTCTTCATCCAATTCATTAATATTTTTATGAATGGATATGAAATGTCTTTTTAAATTATAAAATCTTAAATTTGTGAAGATTTTATCACAAATCAGGCATTGCGCATTATTTTTGCCATTTACAAACATAAAAATTTCTTTATATTCGTCCATTTTTTTTTTAAGTGCAGTTGTTTGTTTTTGTTTGTTTTTTGTTTTTTATTACAAATAATTTTGCTTGCAGAGCGATACGGTGTCTCTTTGTCAAATGCAGAATAGCAACTGACTTTGAATCGGTAAACAAGCAGCAAGCTTTCGGACATGTTGGTGTGAAAAAACGATGAAGCTACTATCGGTGTGAAAACACGATGACTCAAAAGAGTACTAGCTGCACATGTCTGATATAAACACATATACATATATAAGTTAAAGAACCTCAAACGGTTTATTCTAAAAAAATTAATTGCGGCGCTACCAACTGCGCCGAATAAAAAACAAACCGTAAGGATAATTAAATTTGGAACATACTCTTTTATTTACTTAAATATTTCACAAATGTAGAATTTCTATTACAGAGTAAAAATAACCGTTCTAAACGAACACGCAACCAAGACTGCCTGTTTCCAGCCAACTTTGTTGGCTCGTCGCATTCGACGATCACGTTTCACTCACATGCACCAGGTATGCAGACGCTTAGCTTGCAATTATGATTTTAATGCAACCTGATATTCCTTGGTATTTCGCAATCAGGCCGGATGCGCGTGCAAGTCGTGGGAATGAATAAAATTGTGAATTACGCTGACACTGCCAAATTTCTTTCAGGTGCAGAGTCGACAGTGTCGTTAACTTATACTTATAAAAATATTTTTCAACAACAATCTGGAAGTTACAAACAAATTTAAATACATTTATAAAACATATTAGAACAAAATATTTAAACGTGTACATGTTTATTTTAAGAAATTGTAAACAGCTGTTCACTCTATTCATATAAATGTATACGTAGTTTATAAACATACATAAAATTTTTTTTTTTTTTTACATATACATATATACGTATAAACCTATATACATAATTAGCAACAAAATTCAAAATGTTTTAAACAAATTTAAATAAATTATAAACATATACACATATTTTTCAACAAAATTCAAAAAGTTTGAAAAACAAGTTAAAATAAACAACATATTTGAACTGTAACAAACAATAACTATGCCTATCTATCTCTTATGAACTAGATGTCTATAATTTTGAGCTACATTTGCTGTATCTGCCTTAAAATTAATTCTTTTTGTGATTGGTGTATTGATTATGTGTAACATTTCTAACATAAATCTACGTTTATAATTATTTTCTGTGTTTAATATTGAAACATTTTCAAAGTTTGGATAATGATTAAATCTAGAACAATGTGAAGATAATGAAGTTTTTGGTGAATTTATATCTCTATATCTTTGATCAGTTTTATGTCCTGCAATCCTAGTTTTTAATTTGTTCTTTGTTGTACCTATATATACCTTATTGCAATCTTCATTGTCATTTCCATTACAAGGTATTTTATAAACTAAATTCGACCTGTCTAATTTATCAACTTTATCTTTTGTCTTACTAAAAAACTTATTTAATGTATTATAACTTCTATAAGCTACCGTATATTTTTCAGAATCACATATTCCTGATTTACCAATGCGTTCTGATATTCCAGATACATAAGTTAAAGATTTATAAATTTTTGGTTCATTTACATTTCTATTTATGTTACTATTTCTTAATCCATATTGATTTATTAATCTATATATTAGCCAAGCTGGAAAATCATTACTCCTTAATATATTTTTAATTTTATTTTTTCCGTGAAATCTACTGTCACTAATTGTTAAAACTTTATCCACAAAATTTTTAGCTGTATTAATTATAACTTTTATTATGTTTCGAATAATAATTAATAATTCTTCCTGAAGATGTTGGTTTCTGGTACCAATCTATTAATAAATTTCTATGCTTTCTAATTATTAAAGTATCTAAATATGAAATCATACAGTTACTTTCTTTTTCCATAGTAAATTTAATACAACTTTTAAACTCATTTAATGCCATCAACATATTATCTATTCCACCTTCAGAAATTATGCAAAATAAATCGTCTACATACATATTTAGTCATTATCCTAGGTTTTATGGCTACACGTCCAATACAACTGTCAAGTAATCTCTCCATAACAATATCAGCCACTATAGGAGAAGCTGAAGATCCCATTGGTAAACCTTGTTATTGTAAATATATTTTTCCATCATATTGAAAATATCTGTTATCTTCTATACAAAATCTCAATATGCGTAAAAATAAGCATTTATCTATTTTAGTATATCTCTTTATTATATCCCATTTCTCCTCAATAGTACTTATTGCTAAATCAACGGGTATACTGGGAAATAAAGATACTACATCAAATGAAACTAATCTTTCATCACTACCTATTTCTAGATTTAATAATCTGTTTTTAAATTCTAACCCATCTTTAACATTATATACTGAATTTTCAGTAATCTGTTTTAAAATATTTATAATATATTTACATAAATGATATGATGGTGAATTTACATAACAACAAATTGGTCTCAATGATAACTGATATTTATGTATTTTCGGCAAAATACATAAATAAAAAAAAAATGTTTATGTATGTTTATAAATTACATATGCATGTATACATTTATATGAATAGAGTGAACAGCTGTTTACAATTTTTTAAAATATATATATACATGTATACGTTTAAATATTTTGTTCTAATATGTTTTATAAATGTATTTAAATTTATTTGTAACTTCCAGATTGTTGTTGAAAAATATTTTTATAAGTATATATGTATATGTGTGTTTGTTTATATATATATGATTATTAATTTGTATATATATATATATATATATATATATATATATATATATATATATATATATGCATATGTGTGTATATATGTATGTATGTATATATATATATATATATATATATATATATATATATGTATATATATATATATATATATATATATATATATATGTGTGTATGTGTGTATATATATGTGTATGTATATATATATGTATATATGTGTGTGTATATGTATGTATGTATGTATGGATGTACATGTGTATGATTGTATGTATATGTGTGTATGTATGTGTATGCATATGTATGTGTATGTGTTTACATACATATATGTATATATATATATGTATATATGTATATATATATATATATATATATATATATATATATATATGTATATATATGTATGTGTATATGTATATATTTGTATATGTGTATGTATGTTTATGTATGTTTTTTTTTTTTTTTTTTTTGTATAGAACCGGAGGTGGGAATCTTCAAAAGATACTTATGTTCCCTCATAAGCATGCACGATTCACCATCACTGGTGCCTACGTACTAAACCCACCCCCTGTTTCCTTCGACCACTCTCCCTCCGCGGGACTGCCGTTAGGTATTACTTCGCGGAGGGCTGGTTAGCGATTTCGCTTCATCTTATGTACGCTCGTTCGATCTCTGTCTCTCAAGCCTTCGTAGTTCCTGCATAACTACAGATATATGGTGGTTACACTCGTTCCATTTAATCTCGGAACCCAAAATCTCGTCTAGAAGCTGGCGGGGATTAATATTCAACTCCCAAGGCCCCCTAAATCTCGGGCAGCAAAATAAAACGTGCTGAGCGTCCTCATCTTCTTCAACACAATTTGGACATATTGGGGATCTATCGTGCCCAAATTTGTGCAGATATTTCCTGAAGCAACCATGTCCACTCAAGAACTGCGTCATATAAAAGTTGGGCTCGCAGTGTTGTGCCTCCAGCCAGGGAATTATGATGGGCAGAAGATAATAAGTCCATCTGCCCTTCGAACTGCATTCCCATCTAGGCTGCCAACTGCAGAGAGAAACACTCCTCTCCTCTCTCCTTATTGTAGCAATCTGCCCTGGATCCTCAAGACGACGAAAGTAGATTCGCCTCATTTCATCCGCCAGTATATCTATAGGTATTGCTCTTGCCAATACCATTGCAGCGTCATCGGATATTGTCCTGAAACCACTTATTTGTCTTATTGCACTTAGACGGTACACCGAGGATAGTTTTCTTCTTGTCGTCTCCTCGGAAAGTGCTACAGACCATACTGGGCAGGCATATATTATTATCGAGGTCACAACCGACGATATTACCCTTCTTTTAAATGACGTTGGTCCTCCAATATTTGGCATTATTCTTGCCAGAGCTGCTTGTGCGCCGGATGCCTTTTTGACAATGAACCTTACATGTTCCTTGAAATTTAGCCTGTCATCGATCATTACGCCTAGGTATTTTATGGCCCTTTTCGATTCTATTCTTGCATCGCCAACTGTTACAGTCATCTTTTCTACTGTTTTTCTGCTACTTATTAAGACAGCCTCTGTTTTATGGGCAGCTAGTGTCAACCCAGCCCCATTAAGCCACATTTCAATCCTTTCGACTGCCGCATTTGCCTTCACCTCCACCTCCTCCACGGTTTTTGCCACTGAGACTATGGCAATGTCGTCCGCAAAGCCAATAATGGAAGTCTTATCTGGTAAGGATAGTCGCAGTATTCCATCATACATTATGTTCCAGAGCAGAGGGCCAAGAATAGAACCTTGCGGTACACCTGCAGTGACTTTATATTCTTCTTCGCCATCATCGGTCACATACAAAAGTTTCCGATCCCGAAAGTAGTCGTTTACCAAATTCATTAGGTACGACGGCGTACCCATAATGAAAAGGGCCTTGGCAATATTCCCCCAATTCACGGAATTAAATGCGTTTTGAATATCCAGGGTGACCACCGAGCAGTATTCCTTGGAACCAAATCTCCATCTTCCGCCTTCTATTGCGTCTTCTGCTATGTCTACTATTTTCCTAATCGCATCTACAGTGGAACGGCCTTTCCTAAATCCATACTGCAGGTCGGAGAGAGCTCCTCTGGCTTCAGCGCAGGCTAGAAGTCTATTGTATATAATTCGCTCGAGAACTTTACCCATCGTGTCAAGGAGACAGATTGGGCGGTACGAAGATGGTTCACCCGGAGGCTTGCCGTGTTTCGGGATAAGTACCAGTTTCTGCACCTTCCAACTCCGGGGGAAAATACCCTCGACTAGGCATTTCTGGAACATGGTGGCAAATATGTCCGGCCTATGTTGAATAGCCAACTTGAGCGCTTTGTTCGGGATTCCATCTGGCCCAGGCGTTTTTCTATCGCCAATTTTAGCGCATGCCGCAAGCAACTCCCCTTGTGTGATCTCTGGGATTGTGTTAGTCGCCGCCGTCTCCGTCCTTATAATCGTATACGGTTGACCTCGTGGAAACAGGGTGCCAATAATCTTCCGAAGCAAATTTGGGCATCCCAATCTGGGATGTTTCTGCGCTCCTATGTTTTTGAAAACTACCTTGTATGCCGTTCCAAAAGGGTTGATGTTAGCCTCTTGGCATATTCGTTGGAAGGATAGCTTTTTACTTCTCTTTATGGCTTTCCTTAATTGGGTGCGTAGATCTTGATATCTAACTTGATAATCTTCCCATGATGATCTTCCTCTGGAACGTTGGGCCCTTCTTCTTGCTCTAAGGCATGCTGATCGTAACTCTTTTATTTCATCATTCCACCAATAACAGGGAGACCGTCCTCGAAGTGTATATCTTCGAGGCATAGCAGCATCGCAGGCAGTGTAGAGCATTTCGTATACGCTTTGCACCCTATCATCTACTAAGTCCCCGGTTGCGGTAAAGCTAGACAGTAGCAGCTTAAACGTGTCACCATCAAAGCATGAGTCTTTCCATTTAGGCCCACGGCATTCTTGCCGTGTCAGTGTTCTGCCCAGCAATCGTGATTACAATTGCCTGATGATCGCTATTTGTGAAGTCTTCAGTGAGTCTCCACACCGTTCGCGAAACAAGGCTGTCGCTGGCAAACGATATATCTATCGTAGAACTGGTATCTGATCTCCTAAAGGTACCCCTCATTCCATCATTTAATAACGTGACCCGCAGGGATGCGAAAGCTTCTAAAATACTGCGACCTCTTGCATTAGTCCACCTACTGCCCCATTCCATCGCCCAGGCATTAAAATCGCCGCATATGATGATCGGTGAATTTAAGTGTGCATTCGCAACTAAGCTCTCTAGCATATTCTCAAATTCGCCAAGGGGGAGCATAGCAACTGTACAAAAAAGTTCCCTTTATCTTCGCCATTACGAAACCTTTATCCAATGTATGGGTCTGTTGGAAAGGTAATGAGCCACAAGTCCAAATAGCTGCCGTTGTTGACTCATCGGCGATCCAGGTGCTATTTTTCGGTACTTTATATGGCTCGCTTATGATTGCGACATCGAAGTTCTCTTCTAGGATTCTCTGGGCTAAAAGATCCTGGGCAGCCTCACAGTGGTTCAGATTTATCTGTATTATTTTCATTTTCTTGGGCGTATATTGAGGGCTCTCCGGAACAACGGACACTTTCCACTACCTGCGACATGATTAGCGAGCTGTGGGTTGTCATCTTTGCAGAACATGCAAAGTGGTTCCCGCCGGCAGTCCTTGACCACGTGTTCCTCTTGCCCACATTTTAGGCACGTTCTGGAGCGGTCAATCTCACTTTCGCATTGACGAGCTATATGTCCGAACTGTAGACATCGGTAACATTTTGTCGGAGTCTTCTTCTCACGTATCCTGCATATTACCCAGCCAATCTTTATCCTGCTCTCTTTTATTAGAGCAGCAGCAGAGTCAGCATTTAGGCTCACAGTGGCGGTCTGTGTCCCACCATATGACCTCCTAAGGCTAAGAATGTCGGGCTTATCCGCACCCTGAAGACATGGTAATAAGTTACGTAAAGCCTCGTATACATCGTCCTTCTCTGTAATTTCATCTATATCCCTAATTGTAATAGTCTTCCTCTCTTTTAGAGTGTGGACTGATACTTTTTCTCCTAAGAGTTCACCAATGGCTCCCCTAAATCGCTCCGTGTGGTCACTGTTTGAGCGAAGCTGGAGAAGTAGGCCGCCTTTAATAGTCCTTCTAATTTTTGAGACATTCTCACCAAGCTCGCTAAGGTTGGGGTCCGTCTTTACCCTTTTCAAAATGTCAGCATAGGTTGTGTTATCCTCCGCTGCAATAATTATTGCATCAGGCTTGATCCTTCTACCCTTAAGATGCTCTTTTTCTTTCTTACTTTTCTTTCTCTTCCTTTCCTTTTTCTGCGTGGCTTTTTGCCATTGTGGCTCTTTGCCAGTATTTTCCTCTCTTCCCTGCGCAGTTGCCTCAGCAGTGTCCGATGTCGAAGCTGTAGCCTTCAGTGCTCTTCTCTTAGCTTCAGGTAATTCGGCCGGTTCTTCCTGTGCTCTCTTCGTCTTCTGTTTCTTCATCCAGGGCGATGTTTGTGCAGCGGAATTGGTGTAATGAGTCTCCTTGGCCACTTTAATTCGCAATTCACCTGCATACTGATCATATAGAGATCTTATAGAATCTATGGCATCTCTCATTGGTTGGTGGATTGATCTCCTCTTCCCTTCTTCTAACATATCGACCAGACTCTTAATCTGATCTCCAAGTTGATCGAAAATATCACTAGCCCGTCTAGGTAGTGGTTCCGATCCTGAGCCGATCCGTCCACGAGATGCATCGTTTACGGAAGGTGCTGAACTTTCGATAGCCTGTACGGATTGATTTACCCCTCGATTTTTCACAGGGGACCTCGGTGTCTTCGAACTCTGCCCAAAGGCGTTTTGCTCCAGGGTATTTATTCCACCTGGGTTAGACTGAATTGTCCTATTCTTCAATTGGTCGACTTGTTTGTTTGTGTTTGTGTTCATTTTTCTTTCTTATGGACCCCAACTCTTGGCCGCTATCTTGATTTGTCGTTGTAGTCGTCACAAAGGACCCCGTGGTTATCTTTGCCTAAGCAGGGAGGCCACGCGAGGGTTGACATATAACCTTATGGATTATGTGTTCAGAGCCAGGTCGACGCAAGCCAGGAATTTTCCATCTGGTCCTACAACACCAACTTAACAGTGACGAAACAAGAACGTACCAAGAGACTTGCCATGGTTTTAACGGGGCGGAGGCAACAGCAGCATTAGCCCAACAGCCATTTCGACCGGTTGTCACACCGTTTACTAAGGTGTCAGAATACTACCGCTACCAGCTCATGTCATCAAATCAAATACATATTCCGGTATACCATAATTAGAACCTTACCGGGCTCGGTCCTAATGCACGATCAGAGCGCCGCTATTTGGTCGGAGAAAACTGAGGGAACAACGGAAGCGTCACTCTCCTATTTTCTCCTCTCAAGAGGGAACCCTCTGTGGGGTGATACCTATTTTATGGCGGCATCGATTCGCCATGTCACAGATAGCATTTTCGGTCACCTGTACCCTTTTATAGTACGCCTCTGCATCTGCCGCTCTTGGTCGGGGACTGCTTATTGGTTATTCGCAGCAAGCCTACGTACTATAGGCCGTTCAGTTATCCACCACCTACTGACCCCCATGGTAGCCTGAAGCTCAGCCCCATGTATGTATGTGTATGTATGCATATATATGTGTGTGTGTATGTGTATGTATGCATATGTACATATGTATATATGATTTAAAAATTGTTTTTTATAAATGTTTTTTAAATATATATGCATGTAAAGGTTTAAATATTTTATTATTGTTCATATATTGTAAATTTGTTTGAATCTTTGTGTATTTTGTTGACAAATAATTTTGTTTCACAAACAACATATTTTTTCATATCAAATAAAATAATTAATTTCCTGAAGAAGTCACACAAAGGAGTGACGAAATATTGAAATTAAAAATTAAACTAAAATAAAGAGACCTTAAGCTTAAAAATATCAGAATACAATAATAATTAAAAAGAGGTGAAGAAACCAGAAGAATTTAACAATTTCAAGAGCACACAATAACTTTAAAGAAAAAGGAAAGGACATGAGCTACAGCAGATTTAAAAAGAATAATCAAGTCAGAGGACTTATTAATAGATTCAAGACTATGAGGGATAAAATTCTTAGGACCAAGTCAACTATAACATTTTTGATACGTTGCAGAAATGCAGGCATCATTCCAAAATTTATTTCAAGCTCAACAAGGAATATATCAAGTATTTTCAATGTGAAGCAAGTTCCGGCAGTACAGAGGATAATTTATAGGTATACAAATGACATACATAACAAAATTTTGAAATATGCATTAAAACAAAAACATGAACTATTGAAACATTTTCAAAGTGAGATAAATGTAGTTAAAATAAATTTGAGTAGACATCTTACTAGAAAAGAATTTGAAGATTTTTTACTATATGAGGATAGGTTAACAATAGCAGTAGTTAGGAACTGTATGTGCGAGAACAATTAAAATACTCAAATTTCAGCAATTAAATTTTAAAATTTTAAATTTTAATTGCCAAATTTGTGTTAATGGGTTTTTTTTGTAATTTGATACTTTAATGTGTGTGTGTGTGTGTGTATTTTCCCACGGTTAAATAGGGAAGTTCACATTGTTGTTGTTTAATTTTGTTTATATTTTATAATGTTGGGGTAGGCGTGGGAATTTTTGTCTGTCCATATGAGACCTTGGGAGTTTTTGTCTGTCCGTATGAGACCGTGGGAATTTCTGTCCGTCCATATGTGAGGGTAGTTTGGTGGAGGGGTGCTGTAGCAACCAAAATGAGTTTGTATAAGTGAGCGTGAGACCGTGGGAATTTTTGTCTGTCCATATGAGAGCTTGGGAGTTTGTGTCTGTCCATATGTGACCTTGGGAATACATGTCCGTCGGTATGTGAGCGTGGGAATTTCTGTCTGTCCATATGTGAGCATAGGAATTCAGTCTCTACATGGGTGCTATGGCCTAATAGAAAATAAGAAATTTTTAGTATCTGACACAACATTTTTTAGGAAGTACAATATCTCAAAAGTGTTGTATAAATGGATGGCCCTAATGTTTGTGGTTCGTTTCTTCTTGCTGGAGTGAGATTTCTTCTTTTATTTTTTAGCTTGTTTTTAATTTTGGTGTGTGTTTACTTAAGATATTTTGTCCAGCAAATCCGGTTATTTCTTTTTTGTGTGCAATGCTTGAGTGTGGGGGAATAATTTGATTATTCTGATCTTGAAGACGTTGTGAAAAAAAATTACTATTGCATAAAAATTGAATCTGATATTTTGTTTATTTTATACATGGCGATCATCGATCGATTTTATTTGGGGATCTGGATGGTGGTGCGATTTCTGTATTTTGTAGAATATGAATATTTATGCTATCTTTAAGTGTGTGTGTGTGTGTGTTTTTGTGTTCTGAGTGGCGATTGGAATGTCTGCCTGTCAGACAGGCTGTGTGTGTAACGATTGGTGAGTCTGTATGACAGTCCGCTTTTTTGCTTCCCTGGATTTAGCGCAAGTGGGTCAGTATGAAATGAAATAAATTTGTAGATATTTATGTACGCATATACATACAAACAAATAATAAGCGTTTATTCGTTGTGCCCAAATATTCCCTTGACCATTTGAATGAATGAACCATTATTTAAACATATGCATTGTTTTAATTTTTATTAATAAGTAATATGTATATATATCTTAATTTAAATCTGACTCCACTGCGTCCACTGCGTCCACTGCCTCTACCAACAATTGATCGTCTTCATATAACGCGAGAAACTTAGGTATATCTATATTTGGGAGAATTTGCACGTCCAATATTTCTATTTGAGGTTTATTATTTTCACATTCTACTCCGCTAGGCTGAGTATTAACGTTTAAAAATAATTCCTCATCGCCTGTCAGCATCTCTTCATATGCTGCATTTTCTTGGGGTGCGTCAGGCGTTGGCTGCGATGACAGCTCTAGGAAAAGCTCCTCATCTTCTTCAAGATATCTCTCGAATTCTTCCTGTCTGGCTCTTCTCTGATATTCCTTCAAGTGATGACGCTGAAGTCTGCGATACAATGGAGTGTACCAGAAGCGCTTCATTTTACAAATAAAAGCCTAACTTAAAATTTTGCTAATTCTGCTTTCGATAATTTGTTTCGCTACAAAACTTTTGTAGTTTATCATATACCACAAAGTTTTGTCTACGTAGCAGTTTCTTTTGCTACAAAATTTTGCAGCGTCTCTACATCAGAGAACTTCACTTGTTGATTAAAAAAAAGTTCAACAATAACAAAGGCACAAAAAACTTGTCTTTTATTTGCAAATGATCAAACTTGCCCGCACACTCTTTTTTGTTGTTGATTTTAAATCAACCGAACATATGCCTCTTTGCTGGTTCTGATGCTAAACACATCGGCTTACTCACAACAATAATCTTTTTTAAGCTAGGAATAAAAACATTAATCAAACTTGCTCAAGCTTTTATATGCGTTGTTCATTATAAGGCAATCGAACCACATGCAAGTTGAACACTTGCTTATTTTCATCATAGGTCGAATCAAACTTGTCAACTTGTGTACTTGTCTATTCCGCTCAACGCTCAAAAATTTGATCAACATTAAAGTACAAAAAGCAAGAAATCATTGTGTATGAATTTGTTCATTCCTATAAACAAAGGCACGCTTGTTTTTTTATTTTAATTTACAGTGGTTTATGATGTCCATTCGCGTTGTTTATGACAAAATAGGAAATTTTTTTAAGAAAATATTATTTTTATTTGCAGTTCGATATTGCAAATAATATTTATTATTATTTTTGTTTATTTTTATTTGTTCTCCTTTACAGTGGTGTTTTTTGTGTTATTTAATTTGTATTTCTTATTAAGCTAAAATTGAGAAGCACAAATTTTCTGCAGCATAAGTAGCCCTCCAGTACTTATTCGTTTTCCAAAAATTTTAATATGGACCGTATTATATTTTTTCCCTTACGCCGAGGCGACAAGGTGTAAACTTTCTTGGAAATTTGACATAAAAAAATTTTTTTCCCTTTTGTCATATTTGCATGTGTATTTCGGCGTATGTAATTCAACTAAATTTGTTCTCTTAATCGGACACATGTTTAGCAATAAAAAACAAACAAATGATCAAACTTGTGCACACATTCTCATTTGTTTCAATTTTGTAAAGAAAAAAGTCCCATGAACCACCGTGCATTTGCCCATGTGTATTCCCTTTAACTTTGTTTTTGATGAACAAATTCAAATAAATACTAAACCTGTACCTCCACTCATGTATCAGTGTTGAATTGGTTATGTTGTTTGCATTGTTCGTATATCATATTGCTCAAGTCACACAGACGGTCGGTTCAAACATGTTGTGTGAATTAATGAGAATAAGAGCGTTTGGACACGATGAATTTACTGCAAGCCCTTCTCTTGCCTGTGCGATCTTGCTCATAAAATGCTTTTGTTAATTTTACTCATAATCAGAATTTGATGTATACATCAGAATGAAATGATTTTTAATCATCATTGAATTTTTCTTTAATCTTTACAATGAACAAAAATTTGCGTGCTGAACAAAATCAAGACAAATCGTGATTTTGAAGTACTCTGCTCTACATACATAAGCATGCCAACGTATTCTGTGCATATCACTTATCCAAATGTTTTTTTACATAAATATTGTCTACGTAGCAGTTTCATTCCCTTAAACATTTTGTATCGTATCGTATATGCATGCATAAGCATGTCTCTGTACTCTGTATACATAACATTCCGTTCAAAACTTTGTAACGTATCTGCATGCACAAGCATGTCTCTGAACTCTGTACATATCACTTATCAAAATGTTTGTTTACATAAATATTGTCTAGGTAGTAGTTTCATTCCCTTAAACATTTTGTATCGTAGAGGCATGCATAAGCATGTCCCTGTACTCTGTATATATCACATTCCGTTCAAAACTTTGTAACGTATCTGCATGCACAAGCATGTCTCTGTACATATCACTTATCAAAATGTTTGTTTACATAAATATTGTCTACGAAGCAGTTTCATTCCCTTAAACATTTTGTATTGTAGAGGCATGCATAAGCTGTATCTCATATACCCGCTGTACTTCTAAAACTACTTTTTTAAAATTTTGCAACCAACGATTTTTGTAGCTACAAGTTACTAACTACGCAAATACTGAAAACTACTTTTTGAAATGTAGCGTACTAGACCATACTAAACATTTTCACGAATTAATGTAAATCAAATTTTTTAAGATTGAAGTCAGTACATTTTTGTATATAAAACCAATAAGTCGTGAATATTTCAAAACTCCTTGTGTTTTAAAAAATATAACTTTTTTTATATTACAAACTAAAAACAGTATAAGTATAAGTGCATTTATAAGTTTCAACATATATATTAAGGTTTTTTCAATAAATAAATATTAAAAACAATTTAAAAAAAATGAGTTCTTCAGTTTTCCGTTGTAATATCTGTAATAAGTAATTCAGATACCAAAAGTGCTATTTAAAACATTGCAAAAGTCATGTTCAACCCCAAGATGTGCAGCAGTCCGTACAACCCCAAGATGTATATCATTCCATACAACCCTATAACCCAATGGTCTACAACAATTTGCTATATCAGTATCCCGTGCAGTATCAGTATCCAGTGCAGAATCAGTATCCAGTGCAGTATCAGTATCCAGTGCAGAATCAGTATCCAGTGCAGTATCAGTATTCAGTGCAGAATCAGTATCCAGTGCAGTATCAGTATCCAGTGCAGGCTCCAGCGTATCCTTTGTATCCGTATCCAGTGTCAACCAACCAATTCACAGCACCTATGGAAATTCCATATCCCATTGAATATAGTGTACCTATACAGTTGCAGCAAAATAATAGACCCAATAATAATTACCCAAGCTATTTGCCCGTAGAGAATTCTCCTCAAGACATGGATATAAGTCAAGTTATTCCACATGATCAAGCAAATACTCAAAATGATGAAGTAGAAATGGATATCTCAAATTCTGCGGATGATCTACTCTCTCAAGCTCCAAATGAACGCAAATATTATATAATAAATAGTGCTTTTAAAAATAATATTACAACATTTGGAGTTCTAATAAATAAGGATTGTATTCTATTTGAAGATGTGATTGTGGATAATAAAACTATAATCAAAGAAAGACTTGAAAATAGTCTTGCCGTGCACAACATCATTAAATTTAATATTACTTTAATTGGAGAGTATATTAAAATTGCAAGCGATGAAATGGAATTGTATACTATTTCCCACCGGACAAAGATGGATCTTCTATGCATTAGAGATGATGTTGAGGAAGTTATGGCAAAGCAATTTCAAGAAATCCACAACAAAATGTCTGAATTCCAAGAACGGGATTCAGGATGGACATTAATTAGAATTGTTCGCCTCGAAATCGCCATAAATAAGTCATCTTTGGTGAGAGGATCGAACTGGATAAGTACGCCGGAGAAATTAAAAAGTAGAGCTGCCTGCATAAATGTTGAAAACAAGGACATTTAATGCTTTAAATGGGCTATAATATCTGCACTGGATACCTCTGTTATTAAAACACCACAACGTTGCAGCTCATACAACATTGCAGACATCAGCGCTGACATCATATACATGCAAAACGGAAATGAGCTTGATTTTAAAAATTTAAAGTTTCCGTTGGCATTAAAGAGTATTAGGATATTTGAAGAAAGTAATCCTAATATCAGCGTCAATGTGTTCGGATACAACGATGAAAGGAATGAAATTGTTGGACCATTCTATAACACCAAGAATGAAAAAGCTCAACATATAAATTTGTTATTATTAGAAAATGCTGGAGGATATCAGCATTATATTCTTATAACAAATATATCAAAGTAGGTAAAGAAATATACATTTATTTACGTAAATATATTAATATGTATTCTTATAACTTTTTTCTTTCCATAGACTTTTAAAATCCCAGACTACCAAGCACTGCAGAAAACTTCTGTTTTGTAACAGCTGCCTCCAATATACCCACAATGAGAGGACGTTAGAACAACATAAAGAAGAATGTGGGAAAATTGTTGCGGAGCTACCGTCTGAGGAAAAAGCGGTGATGCAGTTTAAAGACCAGCAACGACAAATGGATGTACCATTTGTTGTGTATGCAGACTTTGAATGCATACTGCAGGAGGTTAGTATTAGAGTAAGTGATAAAAGTAATTATATTAAGAAGCACATACCATGTGCTTATAGTTATTATATTAAATGTAAGCATAATGATAGTTTAGATAAATTTAAATTATATACGGGTAGGGATGCAGCAGAAAAGTTTGTAGAAAATTTGATTGAAGATTGTGAAGATATTTATAATGAATATCTAGCAAACAAAAGGAAAATGGATGCTTTATCTCCTTTCGAAATTTTTAATTTACAAAATGCAATAAATTGTCATATTTGTCACAAACATCTAGGCAATGATAGAGTGCGAGATCACTGTCACATAAGTGGTAAATTTAGAGGCGCACCTCATAAGATTTGCAATTTAAAATTTCAAGTTCCTAAATTTATACTAGTTTATTTCCACAATTATTCTTCCTATGACTCGCACCTTTTTGTTAAAGAGTTGGGTAAAAAATCCGACAATATAAAAGTCCTTCCGCTCAACAAAGAATTATATATATCACTGTCTACATTTTCAAAAATGACCGACAACTACAACCTTGAAATTAGATTTTTAGATACAATTCGTTTTATGTCAGATAGTTTAGCATCTTTAGCCAATAATCTTTCAGAGCAAGACTTTAACATTATTAAAAAACAATTCAAAACCAAAACAGAATTTGATCTTGTGAGAAGAAAAGGCGGTTTTCCCTATGATTTTCTAAATTCTTTTGAAAAATTGAATGTTGGTGAACTTCCAGCAAGGGAAGATTTCTTCAACCAGCTCAATAATAAGGAGTGCTCGATTGAAGACTATGATCATGCAAAAGAAGTTTGGAATGCTTTCAGCTGCAAAACCTTACAAGATTACATGGAAGTATATTTAAAAATGGATGTGTTCTTACTTGCAGATATATTTGAAAGTTTTAGAAAGGTTTGCAAGAACATCTACCACTTAGATCCATGTCAGTATTACACTGCACCAGGACTATCGTGGGATGTTATGTTGAAGCATACAAATATAGAATTAGAGCTTTTGACGGATATAGATATGTACAATTTCTTCAAGAAAGGAATACGTGGTGGGCTTGTACAATGTAGTAATCGTTATTCAAAAGCTAACAATAAATATTTAGCTGATTTTGATAGAGAGAACCCCTCAGAATTTATTGTGTACTTAGACGCAAATAACCTTTACGGTTGGGCAATGTCTGAGTATCTACCTTATGGTGGATTCAAATGGATGTCAACTGAAGAGCTAAATCTAGATCCGACAACCATAGAGGATAGTTCAAGCGATGGATATGAAGTTACTTTAGACTATCCTTCTCATTTGCATGACTCTCACAATGACCTTCCTTTCTGTCCAGAAAATAAAAAAATTTTGCAAACAAAGCACATTAAATTACTAGCAGATTTTTCTACAAAACAAACATATGTATGTCATACATTATAGAGTTCTTAAACAATGTTTGCAGTATGGTCTAGTTCTAAAGAAAGTACATCGAATTCTCACCTATAAGCAATCAACCTGGTTGAAAAGTTATATAGACTTGAATACCAAACATAGGGCTACTGCAAAAAATGTTTTTGAAAAAAATTTCTTTAAATTGTTAAATAATGCAGTATATGGTAAAACTATGGAGAATGTGGAAAAGAGAAAAGATGTACGAATAGTTACTAACTGGAATAGGACAAACTGTAATCATTTAGGAGCTCAAGATTGGATATCTAAACCTAATTTTCATAGTTTGTCAATATTTTTTGAGGATATGGTAGCGATTGAAATGAAAAGAGTGAAAACCTATTACAATAAACCCATATATTTAGGATTTTGTGTATTAGAGCTTTCCAAATGGAAAATGTATGATTTCCATTATGGGTACATGCAACCCAAATTCAAGACAAACCTATCATTAAACTATATGGACACAGACTCTTTAATTTACACCGTACAAACAGAAGATTTCTATGCTGACATAAAAACTGACGTCGACCATAAGTTTGATACTTCAGATTACCCAAAAGACAATGTATATGGATTTCCTCTGGTAAACAAAAAGGTGTTGGGTATGATGAAGGATGAGAATTGTGGAAAGGTAATGAAGGAATTTGTAGGATTGCGATCAAAAATGTACTCTTTTAGTGTGCAATATCAAAGTGATATTAAAAAATCGAAAGGAGTAAAGAACTGCATTCTTAATAATTATAGTATAGCTTCATATAGAAATTGCTTATTCAATAAGTCGACTGTGTATGATGATATGCTAACATTTAAATCAAAAATTCATTAAATTTACTCAAATCAAATAAACAAAGTAGTATTAAATTATGCAGATGATAAAAGAAAAATAAGAAGTGATGATAAAAGTACGTATGCATGGTATCATTTTCGAATCGAAGAAACCAATCCCGATTACGAACTTGATATGCTATTGTGGGAAATTTCAAGATTAGAAAAGGAAGAAGCAATGGAATAACTGCAACTAATTTTTTAGGTAATAATTTCTATGTGTAAGTAGTTAAATCTAGTAATAAAAGAAAACATGTTTTATTTTTAAGTTAAATATTGTTTTATTGTTAAGAGAGAGTGAGAAAAAACCAGAATTTTACAAATATATTATGTATTAAAAAACATTAAAGATTTTGTTTTATTCTGATTATTTAGTTCTAATGAAATAATGCATAATATGAGTTAATTAAATGGCTAATTGCCATTTTTCTTAAATAATAGTTGTGTTTTTTTACTCTACTTTGGGATCCCTCGGGATCCCAATTTGCACGAAAAGCGTTTCCGTACTTTTAATTTGTGTAAATGAGAGTGGTTTTGAGAGAATAAGATTCTTCTTCTTCTTGCACGAAACAGCCCGTACTTTTTCTTCGGGCTAGTTTGGGCAAGTAAATAAACAAACAGCTGTTTGAAAAATAAACAACATCAAAGAAAAATTAAATTGACAAAAAACATAAAAAAATTGGAAAGTTGTTGCAAAAAAGATTTAAAAACTTCTGGCGAACAAAGTTTTATAAGTTTTTACATAAAATTAAGAAAGAAAATATTATGGATACGCTGCAACATGTAAGTAAAACATACGTAAGTAAGTATGTATGTATATACTACATGCAAGTTTTTATTTAATAATTTTGACATAGTACAATAGTTTTGGTTTTTCGCGTTCGCGTACTTTTGCACATTTTTGTCTTTTATTGAGAGAATTTATAGTTAGCTCTCATTTTACCGAACTTTACCCAAAAAGTAAAGAAACACACCTAATATACCGAACACCGGCAGGTGTCTGGTCCCTCCACACAATCCGGATGGCTCCAAGGACAGGATTTGAAATGGCCATCGTCCTTGTCTTCATCTTCCATTATACCCATTTCTTCGTTTTGATCCAACATGTCTAGGAAATATTTCATCATATCCCGGTGTTCATGTAGTTGACATCCTTCAAAGTTGATTAGGAATTGCACAATCTTGTCTCTTATTTGACTCATGCTTTTTTATTTTAAATTTAATCTTTTTATTAGCAAAATTTACTTGCGTTCCGTTTTACTGTTACTTTGCAACTTTAATTGTTCATTTCAACGAACCAGTACGAAGGTGCATGTTATGAAATTTAAAAAACGAAGCCTGATCGTTTTTAATCCGAAAAATAATTTAAAATTTTGTGTGAACGACTCAAAAAAATTTATACATATTTGTATCATCTCTCTATCTTTTTTCAACTACTTAGTTTTAAATACTTATATAGATTTCATTTCTCCTCACTGTGTCTTTTGTCAAAATAAAACAAAAAAATCATTGTATAACGATTTTCTGTTAGGCTTCTTACAGTCTAGAAAGCTAAAATCGAGATTAGTTTGCAATAAAAGTTCAAAGCTATAAGCTGTGAAAAATTTCTACCGCAATGGATCTGGTGAAAAAATTTAATTCGTGCAATACAAAAACCTTAATACATATAAAGGATCTAGATGATTCAATCAAATACAACATCCTACGTGCAAAGCGGGTAACAACAAAGTACGGAGAAACAGTTCAACTTGAGCAGGAAAACCATATAATGTTTCTCCCGAACCGATATAATGCATTAACCAATGTAGAATTAGAAGATCTTTCGAATGATAAATATCGACTACAAAGAAAAGGAGAGCGAAACCTGATCTTAGATAGCGAGATGTACGAGTTTTTGATACCAAACTCCCAGTACCCTGTTTGGCAGTAAAAATAAAAAAAAATGTTATGTATATTTTGTAACTAATACAATAAAACAACGAAAGAATTTTTTAAAATATACAAATATATGCTTGTGTTTTATTTCAACTCTTTAGTTGCTTCATAAAGAAATTTTAAACATAAATGACCACAATTAAATGTATTAAAGTTTTGATATTGATTGTAGTTGTATTCAATATTTCTACCTAGATATTTGATTAATTCTAAAGGAGGTTGTAAATTTCCAAAGCTGTCGAAATATTGTTTTTCATCCTTGTTTCTATAGTATGCTACCCAATGAGTACCTGGTCCTGCTGATAAATCTAAATTAATTATTCCACATTCTACTGTCCTTGGCCGTTTTGGTAGAGAGTCCAACATATAAACTCCTCTAAAGTGTGGAATATTTCTTGAAAATTTTCTTAGATCAAATTCTGATAATGGTCTGTTGGGTAGCATTTCTAATAGTTTTTTGAATGATCTTTACAAACAAGTCCATAACCCTTTTTATATGGTTTAAGGTACAGTCCTTCTCCCACAGCAATAGACTCCATTGCCTTATTGTGTCTGGTGGCTTCCTCAAGTTGTTTTTTTTGCGTCCTTTGTTGCATTTACAGCCTTAGCTATAGCGGAACCTCCAGTTGTTAGACTACCAAGTGCACCTAGAGCAGTTAGAATTGGAATTAGCGGTAAAAATCCACCAATTTTTGGAACATTGATTATGCGTGGTATTACAACGCGTGCCTTTTTCCCCTTAAATGATCTGTTGATAGCTTTACGAGCGATTTTAATGGCCGAGTTAATGTCTTGTGGTTTTTCTTCCCGTAATGTTTTTGTTGCTGCTCTAATTGAACTGTTGAACAGCTTTTTATCATTTAAATGAGTTCGTAACGATAGTCTTACCTATTTGTGCTCTTCTTCTCCATACCCATACCAAATTTAGTTTTTGCTTTCATTGCATTGGTCACCATATATGCAAATGTTTTTTCTGCAAGACTGCTATTGTTTGAAAGAACTCTTTCCCAAGCTTTATTTTCAAGAATTTTATCAGCTTGGTGTCTACTGTTTAATTCTTTGTATTTGGAGTAAGCTATATCGTGATTTTTGCAAGCAGCATCCAATAAATTAATTCCTTTATCTCCTCTATCTAAACGCTTTTGTAATCTTGTGCCAGGTCCACAGTACTGATATCCAGGAAGATGTAATTCAAAAGGTAGAGAATTTATTGTTTTATTTAGTAAACCTTCTCCAACGATAGTTTTCTTATGACTGAATGTTTTTTTATAAAACGTAACCATATTATTTTATTCTAGAATAAAAGATATTGTTTTGTGAATTTTACAAGTAGTTATTGAAATGCGCTTAGTAAAACAACACAAAAATATTTTAGTTCGTAATGTGGATGTATTTTCAAATGACAGTACAAAAATAAGACATAGTTCCTTGCTACCAAATTCTATTCGAGCATTAATAGTTGGTCCCTCCAATTGTGGAAAAACTAATGTAATGATCAGTTTGCTAGAAAGTTCTAATGGTCTCAAGTTTGAAAATATCTATTTGTACTCAAAATCTCTGTATCAACCTAAATATTAATACCTAAAGAATTTAATTTCGCCAATTAAAGGAATGGGATACTACACATTCGCAGACAATTAGTAGGTTGTTCCTCCTAGCGAAGCTAAAAGCAATTCAATTATGATTTTCGATGATGTTGCATGTGAAAACCAAAACAATATACGTGCATATTTTTGTATGGGGCGTCATAAAAATGTGGATTCATTTTACTTGTGTCAAACCTACACAAGAATTCCAAAACATTTAATAAGAGATAATGCCAATTTAATTATAATGTTTAAACAAGATGCGAAAAATATGAGACATGTATACGATGATCATGTTGCCAGCGACATGAAATTTGAAAAGTTTCAGTATATATGTCAAGAATGTTGGAAGGATAAATATGGATTTTTGATGATAAGTAAAGATAATGAACTAAACAATGGTCGCTATAGAAAATCATTTGATTACTTCATCGTAATATAAATTACTGTTCATCAAGGGTATCGCTTAGTACATAATCTGGCTTTAAACTTTATACATGTGATTGTTATAACTGGTCATCTAAGCAAAAACTTGATCTGATACATAATAATCTGATCAGATACCTAACAAGCTGATCTGATAACCTCATCTGATAAACTGATCTGATACCTGATCTGATAACCTGATAAACTCATCTAATACCTGATCTGACACCTGATAAACTGATCTGATACCTGATCTGATAACCTGATCTGACACCTGATAAGCTGATCTGACACCTGATAAGCTGATCTGATACCTGATAAACTGATCTGATACCTGATCTGATAACCTGATCTGATACTTGATAAGCTGATCTGATAGATGAAAAGCTAAAATGAATGAAAAAATTCTAAAAGACTTGGTGACAACAAGAAATATATTAAAGAAAAAGCTTCGTAGTATAAAAACTGGTGAAATAGATACACATCAGCAATTAAGTGATACATTCAAGCCCATAACAGAACCTTTAAAAGAATTTATAAATAGCTCTAAATATATTGATATACCGAATAAAAAAGAAAATAATGATAAGAAAACTGAATATGAGGACAGTGCCAGTTTTCATCCTCAGAACTCAACAATGAAGTTGGAAACAAGTACCCCTAAGAAACTAATTGAAGAATCAATGTTTAAACAGTCTAATAGTAAAAGTAACAGCGATTTTGATGAAGATGACTTTTATTCACAACATTCTAATCATGACGAGAGTTATCCTGACTTATCACTATTGCAATCGAGAAATGAACTAGATACTAACTATGGTTCACATAGAGATTATAATAACGAATGGAAATTTGGTAGTAGCAACAACGAGTTAAATCAAGATAAAATACAAGTTGGTGGTCAAATATGGGCTATCACCCCAGGACTGTTTTCTTTGATGTTTCATAAAACACCAAAAAACTATGATAAATTCGAGCTTGAAATCTATAAAAAAATATTACTTACTACCAATGCACACAGAAGAGATTATAAGTCCGATGGTCAAATCAAGGGGACTAGAGGGTACAAGTACAAACATATTATTGGAAAACTTTTTAAAGAGAAAAATCATAAGAACTCATCGGAATTAACAAAGGCTACTTATTTAGGTAAGGGATTGATGCAGGTAAATCCTCATAAATCAAACTATATATACTGGCATGATCCAAACGAGTTGGTAGATCGACTTAGACTACTGCTTGCATCACAGTCTGCAGGTCATACTAATCACAACAACGAGATTGTTTCAATTATTGAAGAACTACGTGAAGCTAATATAATAGTATAAACTATATAAATGGATACACATTTTAAATATAAATTATGTCTGTTGATAAATTCGGAGATTATCTAAACGACAATTTCATTGAAAAATGTACCTAAATTGTTGAGGTTATTTTTGGATGCGAACAACTACATTGATGTCCAAAACAAAAGAATCAAAAATGTTGCAAAAGCTTTGGAGGAAAACGATGCTATCAATAAATTGTTTTTGCAAACTCAAATGGAAGAAGTAGAACACAAAATTATAAAAGAATTTAAAGAAGATAACAAAAAAATGCACAATACTCTAAAAAATCAAATCGAAATGCAACAACATGAAATAATATTACAGTTGGAAGAGAATAAAAAAATGCAACAAAGCATTTCCAAGATCAGAGCATCCTTCGAAGAAGAAATTGAAAGATTAAATGAGAAAATTTATAGATTTGAAAATTACATGCTTGTGTCAATTGCTGAAAGCGCATCAGATAGATCGCAACACACCCAAAAGACTTCTTAAAGCTTAGACATGGATACAAAAAGAAATTTAGTGAACGAGCTCCATAAGCAAGCTCGAAAAATGTTTGGACGTCGTAGAGTTGTTATGAAAGGAATAGACGATCTTTGGCAAGCGGATTTAGTTGAAATGGGGAACTATTCTACATACAATAAAAATTATAGATTTTTGCTAACTGTAATTGATACATTCTCCAAATATGCTTGGGCAGTAACTCTGAGAAGAAAAACAGCTGTTGACACAACGCTGGCAATGGAGACTATTTTTCAGTTGGGGCGTGTGCCAAATAACTTACAAACATATGATGGTAAAGAGTTCTTCAACAAACACTTTAATCAATTGATGGATAAATACAACATCAATCACTACTCAACCTATAGCATCATGAAAGCATCAATAGTAGAACGATTCAATAGAACATTGAAAGGAATGATGTGGAAAGAGTTTAGTTTTAATGGTTCCTACAAGTGGCTTGATATATACAAAGATTTACTTAATGCATACAATAGAAAAGTTCATCGCACCATTAAAATGCCACCGATTAAAGTCAACTCAAAAAATTAAAAACAACTTCTAAATACAGTATACAGTCATTAAAAGATGTACAAAATGTCAAAATTTAATGCAGGAGACCATGTACGTATTAGCAAATATAAACATATTTTTGAGAAAGGCTATACTCCGAATTGGACAACAGAAATTTTCACAATCCAAAGAGTTCAGAATACATATCCTACAACATACATATTAGAAGATTATCTTGGAAATCCTATTAAAGGTGGCTTCTATACGGAAGAACTGTCAAGAACTAGATTTCCAAATACATATCTAGTTGAAAAGGTGATTCGACTGAAAGGGGGCAAAGCATTAGTTAAATGGTTGGGATTTTCTAATCAACACAATTCCTGGATAAGCAAAGATGAAATACTATAGGTGGAAAACGAAATAAATCGTCACCCGCAATGATAACAACGACAATAACATCAATATTTTTAATAACTAATGTTAATTTTAAAATAAGATTATGAAATATATGTATATGCAAATTATTCTTATAAACCATGGTGTGTATTAAACTTTATTTATTTGTTAACAGGCTTATAATGTCAATAATGTCAATAACACTTACTCTGAGCTCTAACTTATCAGCGCTATATGCTAATTATTTTCCTCCCATTGACTTAAACGACTCATATGAGTGTGCGCTAACTGATTTTCATTCATACAACAGTATTCCAAATGTAGACTCCTATAACAATATGTTTCATATAGGGGAATATGTAATTGAAATACCAATTGGATCTTATGAATTGAAAGATATAGTTGACTACATAGAAGAGCAATACAAACGACTCAGTCCTGGAGAGCATATTTTTATAGAAGCTAACAGCAATACGATGCAAGTTAAAATAAATAGTTCTAAAGACCCGATATATTTTAATAAAAAAAATACAATTGGGAATCTTTTAGGATTCAATAGTAAAATCCTAACACCGACCGATGATCATTACTCAGATCTTCCAGTTAATATTTTTAAAGTAAATCTCTTGCGAATTGAAAGTAGTATCGCTACTAACACATATATGAACAATTCAAAATCACACACACTTCATGAGTTTCCGATTAATGTACCTGCATGCTATAAAATAGATGAGATTCCAAGGAATCTCATCTATTTACCTGTAAACACCAAAGAGATAAGTTCTCTATCACTGCGCGTGGTTGATCAGAACGGTGATTTAATTAATTTCAGAGGAGAGGAAATTACAATACGAATACATTTAAGACCAACTAAGTAATGATAATATACAATACAAGTATATCACAAAATACGGCAGTCACGTCTCATCCACAGATATTACAACCTAAACCACAATTGAAAAGATCTGCTCGTCAAAGGTCACTTACAACAACAAACAAAAGTTTTCTCAAGTCTTTGAATTTCAAACTGAAAACAAAATGAGCTCAATAATAAACGTATTGGATAAGCCATTGTCTGACGAAAATATAATAAAAAAGGACTATCATACCTACATACCATATCTACAATCGTACAATAATAATGATGAGATTCGAATCTCAATACAAAATCAAGATTTGTACGTGTTACCTAGTGAGAGCTATATATATGTGGAAGGTTTCGTTGTAGATGAAAAAACTGGAAAATTTTCAGAAAATTTTAAATTGAAAAACAACTTTGTTGCACATCTATTTGATGAAATCCGCTATGAGCTTAATGGTATTGAAATCGATCATACAAGGTATTTAGGAACAACAACCACAATAAAAAATTTGGTATCTCTATCACCAACTCAAAGCGTTGTAATGCAAAATGGTGGATGGCATAAAACTGATGATTTGAATCTTAAGAATGGGTATTTTAATTTTTATGTACCACTAAAAATGCTTTTGGGATTTGCTGAAGACTACAACGAAGTTATACTTAATGGAAAGCATGAATTGATACTCTTGCGCAATAAAAATGATGAAGCTCTTGTACACTCGAGCGTTTCTACTGAAAAATCGAAACTTACAATTTCACTCATCTCCTGGAGAATTCCACACGTACAATTATCTGATCAGAGCAAGTTGAATATGATTAAAATTATTAACAATGGTGCTTCTATACCGATGGCATTTCGTAGCTGGGATTGTCATATGAATCCACAATTGAATACAGGAACAAGTCATATTTGGAATGTTAAATTAGCTGCAAGTAAAGAGCGACCACGTTTTGTATTGGTCGCATTTCAACGAGATAACAAATTTGTTCACTGTGACCTCACTAATTTAAAAGTACATTTAAATTCAACCTCTTACCCATATGATGATCTTAACATAAAATTTAAAAATGAACGGTATGCAATTCTATATGATATGTATGTAAGATTTCAACAAAGCTACTATATGAATGAGCCTCAACCTTTATTAACTGCCCAGGAGTTTAAAGACGACGCTCCAATTATTGTAGTAGATGTAAGCTATCAGAACGAATCAGTCAATACCGGACATCAGCTTACTGCGTTCTTATTCATGACCGCTTAATAGAATACATACCAATAAAAGGTCAAGTCCGGAAGGTCTTATAAATTAAATAACATGGATGGTGATATTGTTTTTGTAGACTTGCAAGGTTTGAAAAAAATTCAAATGACTTCATCGCAAAAGAACTAACTGTAGTTTTCAGCAACAACGAATGCCTCAATTTCATCATAAAACCTCCTTTTGATTTCGCATGTTTATCGGTCAAAAAACAGAGAGAAGCAGTTTGGTTAACAAAAAACTATCATCATATTAACTGGAATGATGGATCAGTCTCATTTCAAAGCGTTTGCAAGTTTTTAAAATCTAATATAAGAAATTCACAAATATATGTATGTTAAGGGGGGAGAGAAGAAAAACTTGCTAGAAAAAATGATTCATCAAACAGTTTATAACATTGAAGACATTGGCTGCATTAATTTTAAACAAATGGAAACTAAGCATTCAACATATCTCTATTGTAGCTATCACGACTATGGTGTTTGTGCCTTAAGGATAGCAATTTTACTTAAAAATGAAAATGTTAACAAACTTTTAAATAAATGCTTATAAAAATTAAAATAAATGTCTTTTATTTCAAATAAAAACCTACATACATATTTATTTCAGAGAACACACAAACAAACACAATGGTTCATTCATTCAAATGGTCAAGGGAATATTTGGGCACAACGAATAAACGCTTATTATTTGTTTATATCTACAAATTTATTTCATTTCATACTGACCCACTTGCGGTAAATCCAGGGAAGCAAAAAAGCGGACTGTCATACAGACTCACCAAGCCTGTCTGACAGGCAGACATTCCAATCGTCACTCAGAGCACAAAAGCACACACACACTTAAACATAGCATAAATATTCATATTCCACAAAATACAGAAATCGCACCACCATCCAGATCCCCAAATAAAATCCATCGATGATCGTCATGTATAAAATAAACAAAATATCAGATTCAATATTTATGCAATAGTAATTTTTTTTTCACAACGTCTTCAAGGTCAGAATAATCAAATTATTCCCCCACACTCAAGCATTGCACACAAAAAAGAAATAACTGAATTGCTGGACAAAATATCTTAAGCAAACACACACCAAAATTAAAAATATCTTAAGTAAACACACACCAAAATTAAAACCAAGCTAAAAAATAAAAGAAGAAATCTCACTCCAGCAAGAAGAAACGAACCACAAACATTAGGGCCATCCATTTATACAACACTTTTGAGATATTGTACTTCCTAAAAAATGTTGTGTCAGATACTAAAAATTTCACATATGGACAGACACAAACTCGCAAGCTCTCATATGGACAGACAAAAATTCCCACGGTCTCACGCTCACTTATACAAACTCATTTTGGTTACTACAGCACCCCTCCACCAAACTACCCTCACATATGGACGGACAGAAATTCCCACGGTCTCATACGGACAGACACAAACTCCCAAGGTCTCATATGGACAGACAAAAATTCCCACGCCTACCCCAACATTATAAAAAATAAAAAAATTAAACAACAACAATGTGAACATCCCTATTTAACCGTGGGAAAATACACACACACACACACACATTAAAGTATCAAATTACAAAAAAAAAACCCATTAAAAAAATTTGGCAATTAAAATTTCAAAATTTTAAAATTTAATTGCCAAATTTGACAATTTTAATTGTTCTCGCACATACAGTTCCTAACTACTGGTATGAACCGTGACATAACCAACAGATTATCATTCTATCATCCGATCCTTCTAAAGTACATCCCTTTTTTAAGCATGCCATCTTGGGAATTAACGATGAAACAATCAAATATATGAATATAATTTTGAGTTTTTATGAATAATCCGATGCAATTACTTTTGCTCACTGGGTAGTGATAAATGGTAATGCAGTTTACAATTAACAACGAGGGGTATTGCAGTGAATAAGCAGTGATAATTCAACTGTCGTGCAGTATTGCCAGTATTATGATGGAATGAAACAGCTGTAGATATTTGATATTATCTATCTATTTAGTTCGTCTTGCTTTGAGTAATTTGATGAAACAAGCACAAACAACCAAACTTCCAGTGAAATAATAAAAGAAATTAAATTTCAATTAACCTATAAAATCACTTTTTTGTGGAGGAAAACAACAGCGCAACTTGTTACTTATAAGCCGCTTCACACGATTTAACGATTTATGCAGGTATTTACCCTTTGAGTACAGACTTTACAGGTGATTTATTGGAGCTGACAAAAAAACATGACTTGATCCCAGCAAACACTACATTAACTCAGTTCTTAAAATGTTAATTAACGATTCCTTTTCATCTACTTTATTACTAAGGTTTAATACTTTACTCTCTAGTTCAGTATGTGTTTCTGCATTTGCCCCCAACCGTTGTATTTCCTCTTTGCAGCTAGCTATGAATTCCTTTGATTCTTCTAAATTATTCTTGAGTTCTTTTTCCCTTATAAAATTTTCCTGAATTCTTTTGGTAAGTCCTTCTATAGTTTGTTCCGCTTATTTGCTGTATGATTCAAATTCTAATTGGTTTTTCTTAAAATTGTCTATTTGTTTTACTGCTTCCTTTACTTTTTGTTTAAAAGTTTTTATTTCTTCTGATTGCTTATTTTTATTTTCAGCAATAACCTTATTTAGTTCGACCAAAATAGCATCTGTCATTTCTAACCTGGTAAATTTACCCCACACAGACGAGATCTTTGTTCGTACCAGTTGATATACTTCTTTATTAGTACAACTTTTTATTTCCCCTAAAAGAGCCTCGTTAAACCGGTTTATTTCCGAATCCTGATCTTTTTTCTCTTTTTTATATTGTTCGATTTCGTCCCTAAGTTCTTGAATTTTCAGTTGATCTTCTGTTACCATTTATTGACTTGCAACAGGTTAGGACAATAATAAAGATAATAAATGGGATTAATTAAATAAATTGGTACACTTACCCCTTAATTTTAATCATTTGCTCACCATATTTTTATCAATTCGTCCAACTTACTAAGGTTAATTTTACTCTTCATAAATTTCTTATTGATATTTTTTTTTGTTTTATCGAATTCACCAATTTTTTGTAAGTTAAATTATATCATGCTTTCATATTTTTCTTTGTACTCGTATGGGTTTGCTGTCCATAGACAATTATGTTTAGTTTGTTTCATATAAATTTTATGCACAAATTCAGGGAATCAATTTTTAGTTTTAATGTTTGATACACGTTTTAAATATTTTTAATTTAATTTAGCAAATCACTTATAACATACTTATTCACCAACATGTATTAACTTAGCTTTTTTTCACAACCCTCATCTCATGTCTTTTATTTATTAAAATTTTTATTAATTTTCTTCCTGTACAATTCAGGCAGTATTTTAGCAGGATCGCCAAAAATCTTGTGTTTTGTTATTTGTTACACTGCTCAGGTTTCTGTTTTGCTCTAGACTAACCGACTTCTTGAGACCAAAAACCTTATTATACTTTTTTTGTAATTAAAATTGATTTGGCACGTTTTGCTGGTCAGCAAAGCGACATTTAGGTCAAACTTGCAACACATTTCAACAATAAGCAATATTTGCAAAATTGCACTTTATATAAAATAATTATTTAAAATACGTTGAATCCCAGCATTATTGCAAAACGTGCCAAACTAAAAAGTGCACAACACTGTCATACCCAACATCAAGGGGTATTTCCACATTACGCCAAATCATCAGCTGTTGCCCCATGTGTAGATTCATGCCACGGTTAGTCATAAAATCGGCTTTGGAGTTACCTCATCGACAATATCGGCAACAATAAACACATGCCCCACGTTGATGTTGGCTATAGTCACCTTCACTTCAATCTTACCATAGACAGTGGCAGGCTCTCCAGTAGCTATACGTAGCCGTATATTGCTTAAACGATCGCATTTCCCCTTCACTATATCGTGTTTTATTATTGACTGAGACGCCGCTGTGTCTATGGTAAGTACGTGCGTTTCCCCGTTGATGTGTCCAGACGCAATAAGGTTGCTATTTTTCTGCTGCATCACTGATATGGAGATTGTGGGGCCCTCTTTTGTGGGAGCCAGCACTTGCCCCTTAGTGCTAGCTCGTTTTAGTTTAACGGGGACTCTTTTGCTGTTGTTGGGTTCACCAGTTTGCTGTTTTTTGGTGGCGAAACAGATCTACCTCTTTTTCTTGGTGCTTTGCACTTCGCTGAAAATGACCAATTTTTCCGCAGTTAAAGCATTTAGGGTTTTCTTTGGTAGCACTTTCCGCCAACAGTTGTCGCATTAGGCTGAGTGAATAAAAATGTAGCTTATGCTACATAGCTTTAAGTAGTAGCACTAGCTTTATCTTTTCAGTACTAGCTAAAGCTGCTAGTTAAAACTAGGAAAAGTGTGAATAACACTTAGCTATATAGCTTGTGCTGAAAAATTATAGCAAAGGCTGGAAAATTTAACAGCTGGCAGAATTAATGTGCTGCCACTTTTTATATTCTTCACAAAAAAGTGAAAGGGTATATTTAGGTTTGTTATTCCGTGTGTAATTTCTTCGATATGCACATGGGACCCCATAAAGTATATATATTCTGGATCCTTATGAATAGCGATGACGATTGAGCGATGTCCATCCGTCTGTACGTGAAATCGGATTTTCCAAGCCCCCAGAAGAGCTAGAGACTTCGTTCTTAGACCGTTGGATTGGAAATGAACTTAAATAGAGTGCTATTGAAATTCATAAAGATCCGAAGTTCCAGAGCTGGGAAGCTTACACCTATTTCTCGACGCAAAATTTATACCAAAAATCAATTTTTTTTTTAATGTTTGTAAAATAAACCTATTTCTTGCTTTGGGAAGCCTCAATGGTCTATTAAAAACTAAAATAATAAAAAAAATTTCAGGAATGGAAAATTAAAAATTTTTTTCGGCCCATTCCGTATTTTGTGGTACATGTAGTAACTAAAATTGTTAAAAATTTTAAGCTTTTCTTTACAAAACCTCTTTATACGTCATGAAAATTTGAATTGGCCAAAAAAAATTTTTTTAATTCAAATTTTACTTCCATATTTCCATTCTTTTAATTTGAGACAGCGATGCTCCTTTCTTTTCATAATTTTCTTCCTAAAAGTGGTTCGCTAACCATTTTCTTCTCGAAACCTGTATGTCCTAATGCGGTATTCCTTCCTTTGGCGAATGTTCATAAAAGCTGGGATTATTAAAAATTTAAAACACTTTCTTTTTTTTGTTAATATAACAAAACCAATTTTAAGCACCTCGACCATATGCTTAAAAAAATAGAAGCATAAACTAGTATTTTTAAGCATTCACTACTTTTTAATCACACCTTTTTTAAGTCAACACTGGAAAAACTAGCTTATGCTAGTCAGTATAAAGTACTAGCTTTAGCTGAATTTCTTATTCACCTCAAAGCTAGTAAAAACTTCAAAATTTCCAGCATAAGCTTTAGCTACCATTTTATTCACACGACCCATTCCCTCGTTAACACTAGCGACCAGGTTATTATCATTCTCGGACAAAACTTTCACATTCCGCACCTTACATATCTGTGGCTTGAAAACCATCCTAGCAGTCTCTTGAGGCAGCGCAAATGAAACAGTCTCAGCGAAAGCGGATTTCTGCGTAGAGCACACAGCCAGTTTAACATCAGAGTCGCGAATGCCATTAACGAACGCCTCAGTTTTAAAGTGGTCCAGGAACGGGTGACTCTCGCCTGGATATGTGAGCTGCACTAACCGCTCGATTTCCATTGTGAAATCTTGTAGAGACTCGTTAGGCTTTTGAACTCTACATCGCAATTCCATTCTGTATAAATCGCGCTTGTGCTCACCACCATACTTGCGTTGCAATGCTGCCATTATTTCATTATAGTTGTATCTGCTGCTGACACGGTCTCTAGTACCTCTGCAGCTGTACCCTTTAAGGACAAAATCAACTCTATCGCCTTTTATTCAGCATCCCATCCGTTTCTGCTAGCAACCGTCTCGAACTGTAATCTAAAGATACCCAATGGTACGCTGCCGTCAAAGCATGGCGCTTTTATTCGCTCAGAAACCTCCGCAACTGCTCGTACTGACCCGCCACTACATTCAAGGTTATGCACTTTGTCCTTTCGTGGCTCTGTTTGACTCCAACAGTTTTGTTTCCACTCCCTGTATTTCGGATACAAGCTTTTCAGTGCTGATCTTTGATGCCTCTTGCTTCTGCTGAGAATTCTGTTTTATTTCAGTTATTTCGGCTACAAGCTTTTCAGTGCTGATCTTTGATGCCTCTTGCATCTGCTGAGAGTTCTGTTTTATTTCAGTTATTTCGGCTACAAGCTTTTCACTGCTGACTTTTGAGTTCTGTTTTATTTCGGTTTGTGCATCATTGATTCCTTTTATCTGGATCATCATAGCAGCGAACATTGAACTTATGTCCATGCTGCTGGTCGTAGCAGGAGGACATACCTCTACATCGTCTTTGTCCTCAAACTCGCATGTCGCGATGTCCATGCCGCGATTCTTAAACTCATCTATCAGCCTCTTCTGCAGTTCAGCCTTATTACCTGCTGTTGGCAATTCCCGCTTAATAAGCTCCTTTTTTAGCTGTTCAACTTTTAGCTCATCAAATTTCGTGATTATATATTATAATTTTATTTTTTTAATGTCCTTTTTTTTCCTTAAATCGCAATGTTCTTTTATTTATTTTTGCAATCCTACTTCTAAAATAATTGTTACGTTTTTAGACCTTTTCGTAAAAACGCTTTTTACTTATCCTTCAAGAATTCGTTTAATTGCATCAAATTAAAAACACAGACAATTAATTTTAGATATATAATGCGGCAACACTTTATTAACACGATAATTTGTACTACTAAACACTTAGCGTTGTTAATACGTCTAGATTTAAAATCACAGGCAGCGACTTTATATAGCAAAGTGACGTCGTCTGGTAACTTCGTGAAGCATCTGGTCATGGTTGTTGTTGGTTGTGCTTTACTTAACATGTAGCTACATATGTGTGTATAAATCAGATACGGGCGTTTCATAGCACAATTGTGCTGAGATCATTCACACGTATTCTTACCCTCCTGAATTTAGTCGTCGATGAGACAGCGACGAATGAATATCAGGCGGATGCTTACGAATTTTTTTATATTTTTTCCAGAATATTTGTCCAGCAAACAATTTCAGTCATGATGATATGCGACAAATATTTTGTCATAAACAATTCTTTCGATAACATACAATGCCTTTTATACAATTTTTCTCTAATAACGAACTAAACTAATTCTCCTAATTTAGTAATACACTTGGTCATATTAATTGAAAATGATCTTCCATGCCGACAAATATCAAAGCTTATTAAGTTTGATACATCGAACCGCGTATTTTTTTCCAATATTTATGCTCCACCGAGCAAAAATTCTTTTATTTATTTTCTTGAATGGAAAACATAACAACTTATTGTCCTATCTTTTTTAATTTTTTTTCGTTTGACTGTTTACTTAGAAAAAGTTTTATTTTTAATTAATAATTTTACGTAGGGCCCGATTATGGTTTACAACACAAAAATGTTGTGTTGTTTTAGTTACAACACAACACTAACCCTTTTTGCGATTATGGTTTACAACAGCTAGCTGTTGTGTATGTCACAGGGTTGTAATGTAATTGTAGTAGATATTTCCATAAAAAAGCATACCTGCGCGCCAACAAATGTCAAGGTAAAAAATTGAATAAACGTATTTTTCGTCTGAAATACATATATAAAACAAAAAGAATTATATATATTAACGATGATTTATATTTTGATGATGAAATTGAAAATAACAATAATACATACAACACGTATTCGGAAAAATATGCGCGACAAATCCATTAGAGCTTGGTAGCTCTACTGAGTACGTATGATTTTCCTAAAATAACAAATTTTTAAAATGTATTGATTACACATAAATTTTATAGTTTTATAAAATTGTTCCGGATAAACAAAGATGGTTTTTTGTTTTTGTTACAAAAGCTTGACTCTTTTTTTAAAATTGTGTTGTGCATCCAGGTTTCTTGCTGATGGTAGTTATCAAAGAAGCAGCGGCAATGATTTTAATATTGAAGTTTCACAACCAACTGTTTGCTGCATATTAAATGAAATAGTTAAATTCTTTGAGCGAAAAATTTGCAAGAAGTGGATAAATGCTCGGATGACCGAAGAAGAAAAAAACGTCGTTTTTTCAAAAACCAGATTTCCAGGAGTAGTCGGATGTATAGATGGTACGCACGTACGAATTGTAGCTCCTTCAAAGGAATTACAACATTTGTATTTAAACAGGAAAGGATACTACAGCCTGAATGTCATGATTGTGATTATTGTAATATTCAATTGTATTTATTAAAAACTAAATATTTCTTTTAATAGTTGTGCGATTTCGAAATCTCCTCTTGGTTTTTCGATTGGCTTTTTAATATTGCTAATCGTTCGTCCTCCCGACTATTGCTTAATGCTTTTCTATTTTTTGCCAATGGCGGCTCGGTGCATTTAACGGAAGTTGAAGGCTCCTCAGGTCCAAATGTTGATTCCGCCCCATCGGAATCATGCTGAGTTGCCAAGCCCATTGCAGAACCACTTGGGCTTACTTGTGTTTGCATTGACACAAGTTCCACAGTGCTCTGTTCCAATGGGCTCAAGCTCACTTCAGTAGATGGGCCACCACCAGTACTTTGAAAATTTCTCTTGTTTGAAGCCAATTTTCTTTTCAAATTGACTTTATAGTAAGGTAAAATAAATTATTCAGTAGATCTGCTACTAACTCGTTGCCATTCTTTGGTAGTTTTAATAGGAGGTCAAAGCTATTTAATTGGTCAGAAAATTGATCCCATTTCTCTTTGAGATACATTTTGCTACATCCAAATGGCAGCTTCCATCGGCCAATCTCTGGATTCATTTTCATAAGATCAACCAGTTTTTCCATTTGTTTTTGATTTGTAATTTTGCTAAGAACAAATAATAACTAATTATTTTTCTGGTTTTTTAGATTTTATATGTTTACTTAAAAATTTTTCTCCATTTTGCGTTTTTAACTTGTAACGCTCGCGAAACAACAGCTAATGAGCTGTTGTACGTTTTTGACAGTACTGACAACACATAAATACACATGTTGTAAACGATAATCGGTGTTGTCAAAGGCCAACAACTTAACATACAACATTACAGACAACAGTTGTAAACCATAATCGCTTTTTCAAAAATACAACATTGAACTAACAACTGTTGTAAACCATAATCGGGCCCGTAATCAACGTTTTGTTTTTTAACTTAGAATATATTGGTACTTATGTATAAATATATAATGCACCATTATCTTTCCATCGCTTGGCTTTTTGTTTGGTGGGTAGCTCGCAAGCTCAACACATACACAATTTACCAATGCATTGACGGTGCCCACCACTGATATAAATATATGACAATGCTAGTATTGTTTCTTCTTGTGCTATGTGTGTATGTTGCTGTGTATATTTATGTGGATGTTGCTGTGTATATTTGTGTACATGTTTAGCTTTTATTAGCAGCGAATACTTGCGTACAAGATCATTAAGAATAACATCATCATCTCTTAGCATTGATGTTGCTAGGTTTTTCGTTGTTGTTATTTACACTTATTATTGCACAGCCTCGAATGATCTTGTATCACAGAATACGCACAGAACACCCAAAAGTGACAGTTCAATTTTGCCCGTATCAGATTTTCTTACTGGGAAGTCAAGACGAGTACAAAAGATAAACATTTTGCTGTTTTTCGTATGTTAGAAGAAATGGCTATACATACTATGTTTGAACACACGTTTTACAATTTTAAGTAAACAATAGTGGTTGAAAATCAAACAAAAATTTAATTTTAGAGAAAAAGTGTGAAATAATTAACACAAATAAGTGTTTTAATGGTTTTAAGCAAATATTAAACTGGTTGTAAACAGTAAACGAAGATAGCAAAACTCCTAAATAGTGGCTGGCAGTCAGTGATCTTAAGAAATCAATATAAAAACGTGCCCAGATTCCCACCGAATCGGAAATCGAAGATATTATTAGTTTGGTTTACCTTTTTAAGAATGATAGTGCCCGAAAAAGGAATTAATAAAGTTAAATGAAATACTTAAAACAAAGAAAATCGTTGCAATGGCCACCAATTACTCAGGTTGAATATATGAAATGTGGCTAAAATGCAGAAGCTGCAGCCACAACAAAGGTCCACAGTGGTGATTAGAAATAAATCAAACATTTTGTTTCTGTGGACAAACCTAAATATTTAATAAAATATGGTATTTAGTGCATCAAAACGGGCGGTACAACTTAAGTTGATCTAAACACAGTTATTGAACTGCATATTGGAGAACTAAAAGGGTTGAATTTGGAAAAGCAAGTGTATAAAAATGTAAGTATTTCACTGTGTTTATTACAATTTATATAAAAATGATCATCAAAATTTGTATAACTCTTTCAGAGTCACAGTACCTACAAAGAATTTGCTGATGAAAAAGAGTTCTTTGAAGTCATCTTCAGTGATGTGCCAATTGCGATGATTTCTCAACCGACATGCTTGAATGGAGAATAGCAAAGTGTTAAAAGGTGTATCAATCGTCCCAGCAAATCTATACGTGGTGGCTGATTCAGATGACTTTAATATTTAATTTCATGGTTAATTAATTTGCATTACACTTACTAATAGTAAATATACAAATGCTTATTGTGTGGTAAAGTACATATAATGGCATATGCATTTGAAGTGAATGTGTAATTCTGAAAAATCATTGGCAAAGCTAAGACAAGTGGTAAAGCAACAAAGTTATGCCATCTACATTTACAAAGTTTTGAAATAAGTACATCCGGATACTGGCATCTCATCAAAGGTCATGAATAGCTTTATGAATGATATTTTGAGCGCATTGCTGCCGAAGCATCACGTTTATCTCACTACAAGCGTTCAACAATTATGCCGTGAAATTCAATTTGCTGTCCGCCTACTGTTGCCTGGTGAATTGGCTAAGCATTCTGTCAGTGGAGATACTAAAGGCGTAACTATATACACCAGTCCCAAGTACATGCCAATGAATGTTTATTTTATCAAAACCCGGAGAGAAAACACAAACAGCCCTTTTCAGGGCTACAAAATTAATTTCAAAAAGAGGAAGCCGATCAAAACCCGGAGAGAAAACACAAACAGCCCTTCTCAGGGCTACAAAATTAATTTCAAAAAGAGGTAGCCGATTTTGTGTCTACAAATAATAAAAGATTTTATATTGTGAAATGTTTTGTTTCAGGTTGTTTGTAAATTGAGCTCTTTTAAAATATATTGTAGCCCTTAAAAGGGCTTTTTTTATTTCGATTGTCGAAAAACAGTTTAAATTGAAGCGAAAGCAATTTACTTGGTTCATGGGGTCTTTTTCGCTGATGGTTTTTTGTAAGGGTCATCTTTTTCGGTTTCGCTGCTGTAGCACGTTTAGCTTCGGGTGCTTTTGTTTTTGGTTCCTGGTATCTTTTTGGTGGGTTTTGCGTTCATGGTGCCAGTCTTTCTGGTGGATTTTGCTTTACGAAGGTGAACATCAATTGTAATGGGATATTCACCTTAAACACCAGTCCGGCTCCTGATGAAACGAATGATACAAATTTTGTAATACATTCTTGTGTAAATTTTTTTTATAAAATATACACAATTGACTCACCTGGTCGGTTCTTTCGAGAATAGGTGTAGCCTCTGTCCTACCTTGCATCCCATTACGCACTTACGGCTCCTGGAAGATATTAGAATTATAAGTTTTATAGAAATTAATTTGAACAATTTTTACTTACATTTTGTTGCTGGTACCACTATTTTGTAACTCATTTTATTGCTCTTCTGTGCTTTTGTTTATATTCGCACTATATTGGTAATTAGCGGATGAATCTGTAGATGATATTTCATCCATAAATTACCAACTTTGAGCAATAAATTTGGCGCAAAATGAATAATTTTCCAATTTGCGCCAATATTCCTGCCCAGAAATTTCATTTTTATGTAAACAAAAATGAAATGTCAAATTACTTCGAACTAATAAAAGAGATAGCAAACAGAGAAATTTGTTGTCCCTCTCTTGACTTCCTAGTAACGCACATCTCTGTATTTGAAAAATTTAACACCTCTGTCTACTAGGTGTCGTGTCTATGTTAGCCTATGTCTTGTATATTCTCGACGATGTATCCGGAATATTCCGTTAATTCAAATATTATCTGCATTGTGTAGACTAGGGTGGTAACATTTTGACAACTAGAGATGAGTTGGCAGTGCTGCCAGGTACATATAGCCACATTGTCGTTATATTTGAATCTATTTTTAAACTTTGTAACAATATACATATGTGCGTATATATACTATATATATATATATATATATATATATATATATATACATATATATATATATATATATATATATATATATATATATATAGTTATATATATATATATATATATATATACATATATATATATATATATATATATATATAGTTATATATATATATATATATATATATATATATATATATATGTGTAATTAAAATTCGTCTGTTACAGGTAGCGTCTCGTCTGTCCGAGTAAAACAAAAGGGCACAATACTTGACCGAAAAACTTGGGTCAATGGTGAACGGCAGCGACTCCATAAATGCTATTAGTTCAGTTCTGCAAATCCTCCTCAGCGGCTTCTCACTGGGTTGACTTTTCCGTATTTACTTAAGTTTTTTTTAAATTGTTGTATAGATGTATTTTAGAAAAGTGTTTTGTTTTGTTTGTTTTCACTTGTGTGCTTATTTGCTTTTAAATGTTTTTATTAAATTTAGATTTGAAGGCGATCGACTATTTTATATTATGTCTTTATGATTGCAGTAATTTGACAATCATTTATTGAAATTTTCTTAACTTCTTATTAAATTCTTAAGGTCACAAGTTCTTATTTATTATTTTTTTATATTAAACAGTTTCCTTTTTTTTCTTTGTAACAAAACAAAAAAAAACATATTTTGTTCACTTAACTATAAATATTTTTTTTACTTAAATCAAAGCTTAAATAAATAAATTGTTAATTTTTTCAACGGGCTTAAGTTCGAATCTGTATGACTGCAAATGATGTTTTATTATTTGATTAATAAATGAATTTGTTCAAATTCTATTTATTATTTTTTATATTAAGATTGGAATATTAAGAATATTTTAAATAATCATCAAACCAGCAGAACGGATCAGTATTGATTTCGAGGCGGCTACGCCATCTCATCAGCGTTCCTTGTTCAATTTTTCCACTTTTGCAATTAATCGTCAGGGCTGGGGAATTTCGTACTAACCAAAAAGGTAATAACTTAAAAATATGAATGTGGGAACTTCTCATATTCAATTTTCGTTAATAACATTGGTTAAATAGTTGATATTCCTACTAACTAGCACCACTTGCAAAAGTGGAAAAATTGAACAGAGAACGCTGATGAGATGGCGTAGCAGCCTCGAAAGGAGAGGGAGAGTGATCGGACGCTTATTTGATGATAAATATTAAATTAATTGTTAATTTTATCAACGGGCTTAAGTTCGAATCTGCAAGACTGCAAACCATTTTTTATTATTTTATTAATAAATGAATTTGTTCAAATTCTATTTTATTAATTTTATATTAAGATTGGAATATTAAGAATATTTTTCAATAATCATCAAACCAGCAGAACGGATCAGTACTGATTTCGAGGCCGCTACGCCATCCCATCAGCGTTCTTTGTTCAATTTTTCCACTTTTGCAAGTGGTGCTAGTTAGTAGGAATATCAACTATTTAACCAATATTTTAAAGAAAATTGAATATGAGAAGTTATCACATTCATATTTTTTTTAAGTTATTACATTTTTGGTTAGTACGAAATTCCCCAACCCTGACGATTAATACTCCCAATATTCCATGTATCCCTTTCGCTTTTTCCAGAGCCATCGGCTGCTGATAACTAAAGCTTCTTTGTTATTTATGTTCAAGTAATTGAATTTAGTTGTCAATTTACAATGAACAAGTGCGCGTTAAATTAAATTAAATTAATTATAAAAAATATCAAAAGTGTTTTTTAATAGACAAAAACTATTGCAAATTAAAAAGGATTATTTCCTTAACAGGCAGTCAATAAAAATTGTCGAATAACACTGTTTGAAATAAAATATAAATAAACAAAAGTTTGGTACCTTCATATATATATATATATATATATATATATATATATACATATATATATATATATATATATATATATATATATATACATATATATATATATATATATATATATATATATATATATATATATATACATATATCTATATATATATATATATATATATATATATATATATATATATATAAAAGTGAAGCCGCCATAATGGCTGAATGCAGCAGTTGCAAATCTGCAATACGTGGTGAAACTGGAATTTGCTGCGAAGGAGTGTGTAAAAAGGTGTATCACAGCACCAGCAAGTGTGCCGGAATAGACAATTATTCAGATGGAGTTTTGGCTAAAAATAATTTTCTGCGTTTTGTTTGTGATGATTGTATGCAGCTAATATATAATGTTGACATGGCTTTAAAAGAAATTCAAGATGATGTAAAGATAAATAAGCAATACATAACAGAATGCAAAAATGATCTTAATATATCTCTTAAACAAAGCGAAAGAGAAATTAAACAATTATTAAAAGCTGTTGAAAGCCGTTATAAAGAAAGCATAAAAAAATAGATACAATACAAAATGCATGTGAAAATAATGTGCAAGAGATGCAAAAGATGTGTGGCCAACTAAAAGAAGTAGAAAATAAGAACAAGGAAATGTGTAACCAATTGGAAGAAAACAATAGCAAAATGTGCAATGACATAGAGAAAGTAATTAATGAAACAGGTGTTAAGTAAACAAAAATTTCTTATTCGGATGATGTAAAGAAAACAACAATGTTGCAAGATCTGATTAAAAAAAGGCCTGTGATAGTAAAGCCAAAAGAAAAACAAATTGTGGGTGCTGTTGGCTGAAGTAGTAGAACACGAGACTATGAAGCGGAGAGTCCTGAGTTCGAGCCCCAGCTGAGTCACGAAATATTGTGTTGAATTCTTCTGATCAGCATTAGTGCGTGGTTGTGTTAGTTGTTGCCAGCCTGTTTTCAGTGATGAAGGCATAGTACTGATCACTGGACAATTACTGGCAGCGACTGACCCAATCTTGTACTAAAAGCAGAGTAACAGCACCCACCTTCGTCGGCCCTGTAGCAAAAATTAGCCGGCGAAGTAAAAGGTTGAAATAGCTACAAAAAAAAAAAACAACTGTCTATCTTCTCATCTTTCCTAATCTGTCCCCTCAATACTATCCCCTCGTTTTCAGTTCCAGCGCAATGCATTGCATATATAGGGGACATCCCCTGAGTGCTGGTCCTACTCCTAAAAAAAAAAAAAAAAAAAAATTGGTGAAAAAACAAGAGAGGATCTGAATAAAAAAGTGGATCCAGCTAATTTAAAGATAACAAACATTGAAAGTAGAAAAAATGGTACTGTGGTAATACAAACCGATAATGATGTGGAACAAGAAAAGATCAAGAATGCTATTCAAAATGAAATGAGTGAAGAATATATAGTGAAGGTGGCAAAACCCAAGGATATGAAGATACACATAACTGACATATCATTTAAATATTCTGAAGAAGTGTTAATTGAGAAATTGAGAAAACAGAATAATTTTTTGAGTGGCACCGAGATTAAGATTATAAAAACATTTGAATATAGAAGGAATAATAGAGTAATGCATACAATAAAACTTGCAACAGACGGAGAAACGTATAAAAAATTGATCGAGGCTCAGAAAGTAAATATAGGGTGGGAGAGATGTAGAGTTTTTGATGGAACGGAGGTGATCCGATGTTATAAGTGCAAAGGTTATAATCATCTGGCGAAAGATTGTAAAAACGAGGAAGTATGTATAAATTGCCTTGGAAACCACCAAAGTAAGGAATGTACGAATGAATTAGTATCAAAGTGTATAAACTGTAGGCGTATGAATGAAAAGTTGAATATGGGTCTAGATGAGAATCATTTAACTAATGATAGCAGTGTCCAGTATATCAAAACAAATTAAATAATAGAAGAAGGAAAATAGGGTTAACAGAATAACAACCAAAGAAAAATAAAGTGCTTTATACAAATATACAGGGACTTATTAATAACTTTAATCAGCTGGAGATACTGGCGGAAACGGAAAAACCAGAGTTTATTATTTTATCAGAGACACATTTAACTGAGGATGTTGGTGAGCAGGATGTAGCATTGAAAAATTATAATAAAGTTGCGTGTTTATCTAACTCTAGTCGAACAGGAGGTGTAGTCATTTACTATAAAAATTATTGGACAATAAACAAACAATTTGAGAAATTTTTGAGGACTCTAAATATTGGATTTTAGGCTGTACAGCTAAATATAAAGGGACTAACATAACAATTGTAGCGGTATATAAATCACCTAGTAGTAGTATGTCCGACTTCTGTGATATATTTGGAGAAGTAGTTGAGGAAGTTTGTGAACTGAACTGTGATACTCTAATTACAGGAGATTTTAATATATATTGGTCAAAAGACAGTTTCTATAAACAACAACTCGAGAGACTTTTAAATGATAATGCATTGAAACAAATTGTAGAGTCTTATACTAGAGTAACGGAAACACAAGAACTTTGATTGATTATGTAATTACGAATAGTAAAAAAATTACAACACAAAATAGTAAAAAAGCAAAGATATCAGATCATGAAATAATTGAAATTGCGATAGAAGTTAGCAGTATGGACAAAAAATATTGTCAAAGGAAAATTGAAATTTTAAGATACAATACGGCAGTATTTAACAGAGAACTCAATGCCATGTTAAGATTTGACGAAACCAAAGATCTTAATGAGAATGTTTCTAATTTTGATAAATGTTTTGAGGTAACGATACAAAAATTTAGTAAAATAGTTATAGTAAAAGAGCAAGATAGTAATACAGGATGGTTTAATAGGGATTTAAACATAATGAAAAACGAAAAGATTAGAAGACAACAAATAGCAAAATATCTAAACACTACAGAAGCATGGTCAAATTATAAATACATTAGAAACATATATAAAGTAAATATTGAAAATCAGAAAAACAAATATATAAACGATCAGATAAATAAGGCAAACGATCAAAAACAGACGTGGAAAGAGATAAAGAAACTAGTACTTAGAAAAAGTCATACTGTGATAGATTCTGTGATATTTAATGGCGAGAAGGTTCAGAATGATAAACAAATAGCTAATAATTTCAATGAATATTTTGTAAATAGCGTTAGATCAATAAGAGAATCGATAGAAAATGTGCAATATATAGACCAAATCAATATTATGAACATAAATTTTAAATTTAGATTAATAACAATTTCAGAAATTAAGAAAGTTGTAAGAGAATTGAAAGGCAAGCCAAATTATTGCATAATAACAACCAAAATGATTCTTGAAAACTGGAACACTTCAGGCAACAGGATTAATGAGAATGTTTCTATGTTCACATCAGTGAACAGGGGGGCTACTCTGTAATGCGTTGCGAATGAAAAACTGAACGCATTTGTATGCTATTTACATTGAAATGCGAAAGCAATTCCTTTCGCATCGCAATACAGAGTAACCCCCCAGGATTTCAGCACACCCGGGATGTTGATCGTCCGCACTACCCCGGAACTAAGGGATTCACGTAATCCCTCGCGGACCAACCAAAACCAGGCTAGGGTGGTACCCGAAGAATAACTAACATGGAAGAAAACTTAAAAAATATGTGGGTGCTGTTGGCTGAAGTAGTAGAACACGAGACTATGAAGCGGAGAGTCCTGAGTTCGAGCCCCAGCTGAGTCATGAAATATTGTGTTGAATTCTTCTGATCAGCATTAGTGCGTGGTTGTGTTAGTTGTTGCCAGCCTGTTTTCAGTGATGAAGGCATAGTCACTGGTCACTGAACATAACTGGCCGCGACTGACACTATCATGTACTAAAAGCAGAGTAAAAGCACCCACCTTCGTCGGCCCTGTAGCAAAAATTAGCCGGCGAAGTAAAAGGTTGAAATAGCTACAAAAACAACTGTCTATCTTCTCATATTTCCTAATCTGTCCCCTCAATACTATCCCCTCGTTTTCAGTTCCAGCGCAATGCATTGCATATATAGGGGACATCCCCTGAGTGCTGGTCCTACTCCTAAAAAAAAAAAAAAAAAAAAAGTTACGGTGCAGAGCTTAAATAAATCAGTACCGGCGGCTATTGGAGGTGAGCAAACAGGCCCCGAGTCGTCATCAGCAAGTGACTGTAAGAAAACAACTTCGGGGGTGGGCAACTTGGCCTCCGCTGTTGCTAAAGCTACAAGAAGCCTAGGAGAGGTAGAATCGTTGCCAAGGGTGATGACAAACCATCCCCAGCCACAAAAGACGGGCGGGATCTCCGATTCTTCCCATCCAAAAGATAAAGAGTCCTCCGAAGTAGATAAGATGGTCGAGGAAGTAAGTGCTAGCATAGCCAAACTCACCACGAAAAGGAGGAATCTTTCAGGCGCACAACGGCGGAAAGCAGCAAAATTGAAACGGAGGAATCAGCAGGATGCTTCAAAGGAAGGTGAAGCCTCTACACCCATCTCCACGGAGAAGGGCAAGAGAATTCGCTCGCCGGAGGAGCAGAACACTGCTGGCCACCGTAAGAAATTTAAATTAAAACGCTCCCCGCAGGGAGGGGGTGTAGCGGCGATGGGTCCAAACTTCCTAAAGAGAACTCTTCGGAGGGCTCAAAGGGAGTAGGGGTCACACCGGGCGCTAGTACCTCCAAACAGGCGATGGCGTCAGGGAAATCTTCAGTGGTTGGAGGAGCTCCGAAAGCTTCTAAATCACTGAAGAGAAAACCGGACGAAAGGAGGGCTAAGGAGCTGCCTACGTATGCCAAAGTGGCACGCAGGAAACTGGCAGAAGAGCTGAGCTATGCTGTCATAGATTCCAGCAGCCCATCCGGCAAATCCCAGTGCACTACCACAAGGAGGTGGAAAGTGCTATAAACGAATGTATTGTGGAGTACATATTGTCAGCTGACGAGGATGCTCCACAAATTCATATTGAAAGCAGCAAGTTTGTTCGGGACGTAATGTTTCTACAACTGGAGTCTGACTCCTGTGTGGAGATACTACGAAACCGAATAAACAACATTAAGGCACCATGGGAAGGTGGAAGACTCTCGCTTGTGAAGAAGACGGAAATCCCAGCCCTTACAAAGGCATCCTTTTATATAAAAGGATGGGGTGGAAGTCTGAAAACCGGGGCCATAACAAATATAATTACCAAACAGAACAAAGCCCTCGATGCGAGCAAGTGGGAAATCTTCCACCGTGAGGAGACAGAGGAGGGCACCTTGATCGTGGTGGGTCTGGACAAAGCGTCCATGGCTTACCTGGAAGAACGAAAAGGGAAGGCCTTTTTTGCCACCTCAGCCATATATTTCAAAGTCGGGAAGTCTCCCATTGGCTGGTCAGTAGGCCCGACTGAGAAAGGATAAGGCGGAGCCTAAAGAAAAAGGGGAATCGGAGATTAGTGTATCTCAAGAGGCCCCAACACAAGCCGTCTCATAAAGATGCTGCTCCTGCTGCAGATGAAGCTCCATCGGAGTACGACGGCGACCCAAGCCCTGATGGAGCAAATAACTAAAGGTAAGATACACGTAGTGTTCATACAGGAACCATGGACAATTAAGAACAAGGTTTCTGGCTTGAACGACTGTAATTATCAACTTTTTTATGCAAAGACCCGGGCTAGACCCAGGGGGTGCATACTATGCCATAAGGGACTAAACTTTCTTTTTTCCCCAGAATTATCAACATCAGACGCCACAACTTTAGTATATGGCAGTCGAAACATGCTGATGGCTTCAGTGTATCTACCATCGGGTACCCCGACACCTCCACCAACGTCGGATTTGAGGCGCATTATATCTTCCGCCAGGAGTAAAGGTAGGAATATCTTAATAGGCTGTGATGCCAACTCGCATCATCTCTCTTGGGGTAGTACTAATTGCAACAATAGAGGTGATGCGTTATTTGAATATTTAGTGGCAAATAACCTCTTCACAGTAAATACTGGGAATGAACCAACTTTCATTAACAGAATTAGGGAAGAGGTTATTGACATCACTATATGCTCAGAAAACTTAATTGATGAAATAAGCAATTGGCACTTGTCGGAAATACATTCCTTCTCTGATCATCGCTATATTTTCATGACTTTAGACCATCCTGATCCTAACCCCATAACATTTAGGAATAGGGCCAAGACGGACTGGTCAAGATTTAGGTCTAGTTTACAAAACAAACTCGAGAACTATCCACCACCAGTAGATACTGTAGGGCGCATAGATTCAGAGATAGATAGACTAAGTACTGATATTAGGGAATCCTTTGAGGACAGTTGTCCACTCAGAAATAGACGAAACCCAAAAGAAAAACCCTGGATGACGGGTCAACTTATAAATCTCAGGAGAGAAACCAGAAGGCTCTTTAATAGGGCCCGTAGGAAGGGACTCGATATACACTGGGAAGAATATAAAGATAAACTTAACGTTTACAATAAAAAAATAAGGGATGCCAAACGCGAATCCTGGAAGCTTTTCTGCGAACAGGTAGACAGCGTTAGTGAGGCATCCAAAATAAAGAAACTTCTTTTGAAAACCCACACTCAACCTGAGACACTTGTTGACTCGGAGGGCGGGAGGGCAGAGACGATGGAGGAGTTATTAGGATTTCTTATGGAGGCACACTTCCGTACGGTGCAGGAGAACCGTCCGGAAACGGTACACCCCCCGAGGAATATGGACAATCCAAGGATAACAATAGATACTCGAATGGTATGTAGAGCGGTGAAGAGCTTTTCGCCCTATAAAGCAGCAGGGCCTGATGGCATTTTCCTGGCTCTTCTTCAGAGAAGTATGGATCTGATAGAGGACAGGTTGGCTAATATCTTCACAATCTGTCTTACAAATGCATATACCCCCCTGGCATGGAGGGAGGCTAGAGTTGTCTTCATTCCAAAACCGGGTAGGGAAAGCTATGCGGATCCGAGGGCTTACAGACCGATAAGCCTAACTTCATTCTTACTGAAGACATTGGAACGAATTGTGAATACAATGTTGAAGGAAAGGATACCGCACGATATACTGAAATTTAAACAACACGCTTATATTAAGGGCAGGTCTGTTGAGACGGCCCTACAAGAGGTTGTATATCATATAGAGAGAACTTTCGATTTGGGTATGTACACCATGGCTGTATTTATCGATATGGAGGGGGCTTTCAATAATGTATGGACCTCGAGCATTATTGACTCGCTGGGTAACTTTGACTTGGACCAGAGATTGACTGGATGGATCAGTCATATGCTAAGGAACAGGAAGATAAGTTGCGAGGTTAACGACACAGGGGGGAATGTGTGTTGCGGAACGCCACAGGGGGGAATACTTTCTCCCTTGCTGTGGGTGGTGACCATAAATACCCTACTGAAGACATTATCCCAAGAAGGATTTGCTCCCGTCTGCTATGCAGACGATGTAGCGATACTGATAAGGGGAAACAATCCTAGGGTTCTTTGCGAAAGGGCAATAGAGGCCCTGAATTTAGCTTATAACTGGGCTAAACAAAGGGGTCTCAATGTCAACCCAGAAAAGACAGAAATTTGTATGTTTACAAGGAAACGGAAGACTGCACATGTGGAATCACCGGTTTTTCGAGATAGGACGATACAGATTAATAAAAAGGTCAAATATCTAGGAGTGATACTCGACTGGAGGTTATCCTGGAAGGACCATATAGAAAGTAGGGTGATCAAGACCCAAAGAGTCTGGACCTATTGCAGAAGGGCAATTGGGGCCAAATGGGGAATGAGCCCAAAGACGACACACTGGCTCTATACGAGTGTGGTAAGACCAATTGTGACGTACGCCTCGTTAGTATGGTGGACGTCCTTGGATAGGAAGGTGAATATCAAACATCTTCAAAGGATACAAAGACAGTGCTGTATCGGCATCTGTGGCGCGATGAGAACTACATCAACTAAGGCGATGGAAAATATTCTATCAATACTGCCTATTGATATACAGGTTAAATACAAAGCAGCTCTGGCTGCTACGAGATTGATGGTAATGGGTGAGTGGCTGACTAGGGAACACACAACCAAACACCAGAGTATAGTACACGTCTTACCCGGGAACAACGCTCGCACGGTCACGTGCGATAGAATCCCTATTAGATATGTACAATCACACTGCACCACCATCGGAAGGTATGGAGTGGGAAGATGCAGATACAATGAACCCCATAACTAACCTATACACGGACGGGTCGAGGATTGGTGACCGATCGGGTGGAGGTTTCTGTGACATGGGTCGTAACTTTAGCAAATACTTCCGCCTGCCGGATCATAGCACGGTATTTCAGAGTGAGATCGTGGCTATTACGGAAGGGATAAAATGGTTGAAGGAAATCGATAACAGAATACCGAATCGTATATTCACGGATAGTAGGAAGGCCATCGAGGCCCTAAGGAATCATGTGGTTCAATCTCGGTGTAGTACACACCGATGCGATTAACTCATACACGCAATGTGGGGGCATAGAGATAATATGGATTCCAGGACATCAGAGGATACCTGGAAATGTTGAGGGAGATAGGCTAGCCAAGATGGGAGCATTAATGGCGAACATCACACTAGATAGTCCGAAGCCATTTCAGGTTTTTAAGAACGAACTAAAGCGATGGGCTATAGAATTGCATACAAGAGATTGGCAGCACTCTACCATAGGTAGGGTGACTAGAATTCTATGGGGGGACCCAGATGGTAGTAGGACAAAGGAGGTCCTAACATTGAGTAGGCCAACATTACGGAGGTTGGTTTATTTAATAACAGGACATACAGATTTAAGGACTCACCTGGCACGAATGGGTATCTTTGGCGATATAACATGCAGAGCCTGCCAGGAAGAGGACGAGACACTGGAGCACTACTTGTGCAACTGTCCAGCTTTTAGTCAAATTAGAAGACAAACATTTAATCAGGAGATTATACAGGAGATGGATTCCTTAGGGGCTCTAATTGGAAAGACTTAAGGAAGTACATTGAAGAAACTAGGTTCTTGACGTAATCAAACTCAGAGGTTTCCATGGTATCGGTGGAGGCTCCCAACAGTGGAATGGGAACTCCTTATTATAGAGCGCACAACAGGCCTATGAGGCCTAAGTGTAATCCATGACGGATTGGGATGCTTATGCCCCTCTTCTTCAACCTAACCTAACCTAACCTAATAAATAAATCATTAGAGACAGGTATATTCCCCGAAAGTTGGAAACACACGATGGTATCACCGATAGAAAAAGTAACTAAGACACATTAAAAACACATTGAAAAGATATTGGAGAAGGTGGTTAAGGATCAATTAGAAAAATATATTGAAGACAACTGTCTTTTAACAAAATATCAATCTGGATTTCGAAAAAAATATTCATGTGAAACTGCGTTAAATTATGTAATAAATCAATGGAAATACATAGATAAAAACAAAAAGATCATGGCACTGTTTTTAGACTTTAAGAGAGCTTTTGAAACAATTGATCGGGAAATAATAATACAGAAACTTTACACGTACGGTATAAGAGGTGTCGAATTAGGATGGTTTAAATCATATTTGAGAAATAGAATGCAGAAGACAAAAGTAAATGGTGCCAAATCTTATAGCATAAGAAATGATTATGGTGTCCCACAGGGTTCTATTTTAGGTGCACTCCTTTTCATAATATACATAAATGATATGCCAAATGTTGTAAGAAAATGTAAAATAGTTCTATATGCGGATGATACTCTAATATATGCGGAAGGCGAAACTGAAGATGAATGTAGAGACGATCTAAGTCATGATATAAACAATATAAATAATTGGTTAAAGATGAACAAACAAAAACTTAATGAAAATAAGACAAAACTTATGGAAATTAATATGAGCAGTGATATACATTTTAAAATTAATAATGAAACAATAGAAAAGGTGAAGAAAATAAAATACCTTGGTTTTATAATAGATAATGAACTAAAATTTAAAGATCATATAGAACACGTTTGCAAAAAAATTGGTAAAAAGATTGGATTTTTCAAGAGAATAAGAAAGTAACTTTCGATAACAACTGCATTAAATATATATAACACCATAATTAAGCCACATTTTGAATACGGGTCAACGATTTTATATACATGCTGTTTAGAGTCACAAATAGAAAGGATGCAGAAATTGCAAAACAAAGCGATGCGATGTATTTTAAAACGTAGTCGGTATACACCTATTAATTTAATGCTGGACTCACTTAGATGGTTAAATATCAAACAACGATTGCAGACAAATACTTTATACTTTGTACAAAAAATGAAAACAGGAAACGCGCCGGAATACCTATGCGAAAATATTAAATATGTGGGGGAAGTACAACCATATGGCTACGAAACTCCGAAAACTTCAGGCTGCAGAGAACAGCATCAACAGCGATGCAAAGATCACTATTATACAAAGGACTAAAATTATATAATAAAATGCCAGAATATATAAAAATAGAACGAAATTATTATACATTTAAGAGAGAATGTGTACAATTTGTAAAAAACAACTTCATATAATGGAAATTGTAAAATTGAAAATGGATATTGAAAAGTATTTTGAATACTAATAAACTTTATTAAAATAAAAAAAAAATCAGTACTGATCCGTTCTGCTGGTTTGATGATTGTTGAAAATATCCTTAATATTCCAATCTTAATATAAAAAATAATAAATAGAATTTGAACAAATTCATTTATTAATAAAATAATAAAAAATCATTTGCAGTCATGCAGACTCGAACTTAAGCCCGTTGAAAAAAATTAACAATTTACATAATAATACATACATACATACTAATAAAAATTCATACATAATTTAAAACTTTGCGGGGGCACGCGCACTTGTTCATTGTAAACTGACAACTAAATTCAATTACTTGAACATAAATAACAAAAGAAACTTTAGCTATCAGCAGCCGATAGCTCTGGAAAAAGCGAAAGAGATACATGGAATATTGGGAATATTAATCGTCAGGGTTTGGGAATTTCGTACTAACCAAAAAGGTAATAACTTAAAAATATGAATATGGGAACTTCTCATATTAAATTTTCGTTAATAACATTGGTTAAATAGTTGATATTCCTACTAACTAGCAGCACTTGCAAAAGTGGAAAAATTTAACAAAGAACGCTGATGAGATGGCGTAGCAGCCTCAAAATCAATACTGATCCGTTCTGCTGAATTGAATTTGAACAAATTCATTTATTAATAAAATAATAAAAAATCATTTGCAGTCATGCAGATTCGAACTTAAGCCCGTTGAAAAAATTAACAATTTACATAAGAAAGTTCGACTAATAAAAATTCATACATAATTTAAATAAATAAATCAAAACTGCTCTCAACATAAAAAATTACTAATTCCTTTCAGATCAAAAACGTAAGTCTGTAAAACAAACCAACCAGCAAGATCCTATACCTCCAAAATTATTCCATCATTTTTCTTCCCGCCCGCATTCCTAGCTTTATAATTTTTCACCCGCTTGCAAAAAGTATTGTTTTCTTTCTCATTCCATAAAAAAACACAGCCCATAAATCAGCTGAACGCACCCAGCTGATCAAACACTGACTTACCCCCACACACAGGGTGCACATGACAGTATAGTATGCATTTATGGATATCAATATAATTCTTTACATATACAAATATAATTCTTTACAAGCACCTACCTCAGTATTGTCAATTGATTAAAACACCAAAGCTTGGGTGTATAAATATCAGCCACACCTGATCCACTCTTTTTGGAATGGTTTATTAACCTTTGCTCCTTCATAAATTGCGTTCTTTAATTTCTCCACTCACGCTTTATATCGTTCATGGTAATAGTGGGGTTAAGTTTCTGCATGTCTTCCAAAATTATATTGAGCGCCTGGGCTTTCTTTAATCTATCCACATAGTCTGTGTGTTTCACATTATACAAACACGGGAGTTGTACATTTATTATTAATTTCTCTATAGAATTTATGCACCACTTAAGCGTGTTTTTGTTTTTTAAATTAAAATACTACGCACTTTATTTTTCTTTCGTTTAAAACGTCAGCAACGAAAATGAATAAAATAAAACGTCAAATACAACCACACCAAACTTCAAGTTGAATAGTGAGAATTGCAAAGAAAAAGAGAATTGCCGATAACATGAACCTCTGTACCCTTCCCCAAGCTTCTCACCACTCTCACCAAGAAAATTCAAGAATTGCTGCAACAAAATCGCAAGTGGGAAGGGGTACTAAAGAAAATTTTGTCCAGACAAAAATTTTGTTCGAACAACATGGGTGAATCCTCCTCTACAACTACACTTAGGGCCATTATTACAACTTAAAGTTAGTTAAAAGTAGGATTTTATCGGACGTATAAAAACTTTATCATTTGCAAAATTTTACTTTAACCTAAAGTGAGCGATATATTATAGGTAAGTTTATCCTACCTGGTAAGTTAAATCCAATTTGCAATAATGGAAAGCTTTTTATACGTCTGATAAAATCTTACTTTTAACTAACTTTAAGTTGTAATAATGGCCTAGAGTTGGAAAAAGCTAGCCCAAAGCAGCTTAACAGGTACCCCCACTACTACACCAATTTACAACACCAAAAAACACACGTATTTGTTGCTGGATCGTCAGCTTCTTGTCAAATCGCATAAGCAGGCTTGCCATTTTAACACTTTTAGTGATATAATTAGTATATATTTTTCTAATATATATACTAAGTAATATTGAAAATCAGTGAAGCTATATATATGAAAAGCTCTGAAGTAAATACAGCTGAACTCTTTTTTAGCTCGGACCAGCACTGAGGGGATGACCCCTACATATCCTTTGCATTGCGCCGGAACTAGAAAGTAGAAGGTAAATAAATTTTTTTTAGCTATTTAAAACTTTTACTTCGACGACTATATGTTTGTTACAGGGCCGACGAAGAAGGGTGTTATTACTCTGCTTTTAGTACATGATACTGGCAGTCTCTGCCAGTTATATTCAGTGACCAGTGCCATGCCTTCATCACTGATACAGGCTGACAACAACTAACACAGCAATTCCCTAATACTGATCAGAAGAATTTTGAGTCGAACTCAGAACCCTCCGCTTCATGGCCTTGTGTTAACATCAGCCAACAGCAGCCTCAATGTGATTCAATTAATGAAAATCTATTTGAGTTATCAGACTTTGAACTCTTATATTTCGACTGTTTCAAACGCTTGGGTTAATTTATTTAGCTTAGAGGATTAGGTATAAAAATATTAATACTTTTTTATCACTTTTTCTAATTATATTAATAATAATGCATTTCAATATACACTCCGTTAACATAGAATAGCCTCACTTCATAGTTACAAAGAATTGTAAAAATTTTGGTGTTTCTTTAATAATTAGAAAACATGTATTAAAGTCGTTGGCAAGAGGGTACTCTGTTGTTATATTGACAGAAATTCCGAATGGGTCAGTAAAAGTTAACGGGACTTTTTCATTTGTTTTCGTTAGCAGCAAAAAATATTTGAATATTTCAGTGTCAACTTCGATTAGCCTCAGTGCAGAATTTTAAATTTTTGTTGCATTTCTACGAAATTTTTTATTAAATAGCGTTTAGTTTCGATAGATAGACGTGTTACTTGTTAAAAAAAAATAAGTATGGGAAAACAGCCGTGGCTTAGTTCCACGGATATTGCAAAAATTGACGCGTACCACGATCAAGGGCTTTCTAATCGTGCTATTGCGAAAAAACGTATCCGAAGTCCAAAAGTTGTGAACAATTATCTAAAGAATCCATCGGAGTACGGTATGAAGGGAAGACGTACAAAAAGGTCTCAGTTCGGAATAAACGCAAAATACTTCAGGTTGACTCGAATTCAACAATGAGTTTAAGTAAAATTGGAGATGCTGCCGGTGTCCAAGTGAGTAAAACAACAATTTATAATGTGATAAAAAGTTCGAAATACCTGAAGCGTCGAAAACTTCATAAAAAGCCACCACTGAAAGACGTACATAAGCAACAGAGATTAAACTTTACGAAAGACCACATGTCGTTTCAAAAAGGTCATTGAGCGAACTACTGGAAAAGAGTAATTTTTTCAGGCGAAAAGCGTTTCAATACTGATATCAGGAAGGAGGAAAAGATTTAAAGTCGTCACCATAGCAGAGAGGGTGGCGTAATGGTCTGGGGCGCTATAACGTATTATGGGGCTGCGAGTTGAGTTTTTGTAAATGAGCGAATGACTGGAGATGGTTACAAAAACTTGCTTCAAACTGCGTTTGTGGAGTTTAAGGATATATTTGGCCCCCTTTCTTTCATTTTTCTACACGACAACGCCCCCATTCATACCGCTCGCATTGTAAAAAGCTGGCTTCAGGAGCAGGAATTTGAAATATTATCATGGCCACCATATTCTCCTGACTTAAACATTATTGAAAATGTTTGGGGATGGCTAACACGTAAAGTTCATGAAGGAGGAAGGCAATTCAGCACAAAAGAAGAGTTAAAAGAAGCTATAAAATCGGCTTGGTCTGAAATTTCATTAAATTACTTAAAATCCCTGTACGACTCAATGCAAACCCGAATTTTCGACGTTATTTCAACAAAGGGAGGGCATACAAAATATTAAATGTTGTGAAACAACTATAAAAATTTCAATATTAATAAAAATAGTTACAACCAAAAATTAAATCTTTGTATTATTTGTTTTTAGTAAGTTGAGGCTAATCTAAGTTAACAATAAAAAGGAACTATTTTTAATAACATTTGCGAAATCACCTAGAAAAGTTACGTTAACTTTAACTGATATAATTGGTTCTTTCGTCAACTAATAAATACACAATAAAGATGCTTTCCACATATTCATATTGGAAACGAATCTTGTAACATGTTTAAAATTTCTACAAATTTTTTAAATTTATGTGAGGCTATCCTATGTTAACGGAGTGTATATCTAGTACTATTATATGTAACCATATATACATATATGAACACTTTTACTTATTTACCCTATGGCACGCCTGAACTTTTTAAAAGAAAGCAACAATTTATGTGATTTGTGTGCAAACTTTTGACATTAGTCTAGTATGTAATCGGTAAACTGCTGGGCTAGTGGGGGTTTAAGCTGCCTTGAGCCAGCCAGTTGTAGAATGACATAGTAAAGCAGGGAAAGGCAACCTATACTATTATTTTGCGATTGTATTACTTATATACAGAAGTCGGCGGCGGGTTGCACGTGAGAATAAAATTTACTTTTGAGAGTCCACATGATTTTACTGAGTACATATAGTTACTCTCATTCTCGTACGAACCTTCAATGGATATGTTGTTATTGTCGTTGTTGTATGTTTATGAAAAATACCTTGCTTTTGTTGCTATTGTCGTTGTTGTGTTTATGAAAAAAGTGTATGGAGAAAAATTTTATTTTCTCTCACTCATCAAACCTACAATGAAGATGTATGTGTTTGCCGATACCTGCTTATATACTCCCTGCGCTGTCACCACGAATCGGTCTTGCCAATTAACTTTCGTCACTTCTCCGCAATTAAAACTTTAAAATTTCCAAAAGCTAACTTAATTTTATTATGGGTATTTGCAATATATTAGAAAATTAGTATCGGCATGGCATTGGAGCAAAATGATGCTTGTGGCTCTGTATGCAGTGATGATGTGTAAAAAAGAAGGTTTTGTTGGACATCTGACAAAGAGTAATGCAAATACACATATGTACATATATGTTCATTGCATTATTCACCAACAGGCATTATTTGTAAAAAGTTTGAATGTAATGAATACAGTGAATTGTGTTTCAAATTGTTAACAAAACACGAGGTGGTCATAGGGGAATGCCATTTATAATTTTCCGCATCTCTTTATACTTTTCGCCAAAGCATTTGCCTTTCCCTGTACTAGAATCAGCAATAATTTATTTCATAAAGATGTTTACACATCTCCACTGTATTCGGACTCACATTACTGTCTGGCAACGCTGATTCCTGTTTGATTGAAGTTGTTTACAGCTCTACAATGCGTGTACACACGTACGTAACAGAAGAGTAAAGGCTCATTTAGCCGAACGTTGAAATCGTAAATGTGAGCTAAATGTAAATGTTAGGTATATGTAAATGTTGCTACACTTATAGAATGCTTAAAATCGTGTTATATGTTTTTGACAAAAACAAATAATTATTTTTAAAAACAAAATCATAAAAAATTCCCAAAATATTGTGTTTCTTGTAAGCTATATCGATTGAGTGTATTTAATAAAGAAAATAATATAATCGATGTGGAAGATATGTTTATCACAAAAAATCTGATGCGCATCACTTTTAACAATAAATACAATAAAACTCTATACAACTGTTTAAAACATTGATGGCACTTTAATATGTTAATGTTACTGGCGCTCGTGTTGAAAAAGTAAGCAAATTAATTAAATGGTACTAATAGACATCAGAAACACCAATATACACAACTAATAGGACAATGAGTCATTCCTTGCTATAAATTTAATAAACGGGACAAATTTTTTTTCATATTACAATTGGGGTATTCACACTATAGTCATAAAGTCATGTCATAAAATAATAGCACGCAAAATATGACTGGTGTGAGCAACCCGTCATAACTTAGTATGCTATTTCAAACATCGATAAGAAAACAAGACATTTGTTATTAGCTGTTATCAAAGCAGAAGAAAATTAATACAATTATATATGAATCGTCTAAGAACTCCATTTCATTTAAAATTATTGTCCGCACGATCACAACCTTTTTCTGCTACAATCCAAATCCTGAATAAAAAATCACCTTTTTGCTTTAGTTTGAATTGGCCATTTATTTTCCTTCTCCCAAAAGGTTTTCTTGGTTTTATTTTATGTTTCAAATTGATTTTATGGGTTTTTCTTTTAATTTAGAAGTTTTGCAAATCAAAATACACACCGTCAGGTCAAAAAGTTAGCAAGTAAAGAAGCAAAAAAAATAAAAACACACCGCCACCTAACATCTTGCCGCCGATCGATGTCACGACGGCTTTCGTCGAATTTCGTGGTGCTGCAACTTGGGATGCCAGATGGACCACTTTTCCCTTGCCGTGTTTTACACAGGCTGCAGTGTTAACGATTATTAAATTTGGGTTCTAGTGCACAAGAATATCTAAATGAATTTGTATGTATAAACTGAAACAGTTCATGACATGATATTAGCTGAATACATGTTTTTTTGCGGCGGCATACGGAAAAACGTTCAGTGGCTGCCAGCTACGTAAGTTAAACGAGAAAAAAATTTCACATTTATTTATATAAAACTCAGATCTCTAGAACTATTTTATGACAAAACAAAAACATACCTGAAAGAGTACTATTATTTTATGACTTTTTTGTATGCAGCACAACAAAAACTTTTTCAAACTGATCCAAAATATTGTGACTATGACAATATGACTAAACAAACGAATGTTTAATACTTCCACAACGAACAACCTGTATGAAGAAATGCTGAAAATTGTAAATGACATTCCCTTATGACCTCTTCGTGTTTTTTTAACAATTTGAACCACAATTCATTGTGTTCATTACATTCAAACTGTTACGTTACCTGTTCTTTGGGTCTGTGTTTTCACCTTGCTTGCTACGGCGGTTTCTCCAGGGCGTAGTTCTCAACCCTAATGTTGCCCTAGGCACGTTCCAGCTAAAATAAAATTTTGTACACTTATGACACATACATATATATTCTTTTGTTACTACAATTGAACCACAATTATAGGAAGGCGGATGTTGACTTCCGATTGCCCTTACCCTTCCATGGCCGCAATCTACCCAGAGCGAATTTCTGCGAGCCACTTTATCCGTCCCTACATCACCACCTTTTTAACACTCCCTTTTAATTAAACCAGCCAGACATATTCATTCTGTCCTTATCTTACTACGTTTATTACATCTGTTTCGGTTTATATTGCAATATTTAAATAACTTATTTTACGCCTATCCTTTTTTATACTATATATAATTCTTTAACATTTAAATAACAAATAAATAAAATACTACATTCATCAGATCAAATAAAAAAACTTTTCTATACACTAATTGGAAACATAAATAAATAAAAAATAATAATGTCTTTCATCCGGAACTAATTATACCCAAATAAAACAAAAGGTCGGACTAATCTGATAAGCCTTTTATCAATCCGGCTTCCGCGTATAAAACACAAACTTCGAAACTTCACTATCCCTGAAAGAGCTCTCTAAAGGATACACTATTTATTAAACACACACAATCAACAAAAAATTTACTTTTAAATTACGCACTGGCGCGACCCTTTTGTTGGTTCTTTGTTCCCTTTTATTGGACAAAAAACACTATGAACATTAACACACTCACAAAAAAAACGTTTCTTACTTAAACTAACCTCCACGCTGGGTAGTCATCTTGTCGCGATGTGGAGGCTTAGGTCTAGTTGACCGGTCTGTACTGGCGGGGGCAGCTGATATCAGTAGCCCCTGGTAGGGTCACCCATGCCAGAGTGGCCAACAACTAAGTACCGTCCAAGAATCACCCTTCCCGGACTCGATAGCGTCTGTTTTTCCCCATGGGGCGGCTATAGAGTCAGTCCGTTTTTCGGTCCAAGGGACCATGTCCAAATCCATCAGCGTCTGTATCCCAATTGGGGCGGCTGATGGTCTGCGTCTGCATCCAGGGGTGTCGGCAGCTTTTTAACCTGGCAGTAGGTATAAAATGCAACCTTAAACCCACCAAAAAATGAAAAAGAAAAAGCCAAGCCCTGGATTAACCAGGCTGATTGCTGTTGAAAAAGGGGCAAAACACCCGGCAACGGGTGGCTGCCCTAGCACTAGCAGCGAGCTACTTCTGTCTTTCGCTCCAAGTACCTCAAAAGATGCTCAGGTCCTTACCGGTAAAACGGTAAAAACCTCTTCTTCGGGTGCGAAGGGAATGGAAAGGCCTAAGCCGTCCAAACCCGTCGCCTCCAAAGCGCACATTGCGCAGGAAAAGGCAAAGAGGATTACCTCTAGCCACAGTACTGCGTCACCCACTGCCAATCCCGGCAATAACATCAGTAATCCTTCGCGCAAAAATCCTACACGCAGGGCCAATGATGCGAGGCGCTCCGCCTTAAGAACCATTTCGCACTTCGGTGCGATCCCGGCTGACCAGCTTTCTGAAAAGCAGGCGGCCTCTCTAAAGTGGGCACAAGCTCTTGTGTCGAGGCTGCAAATAAACTCCTCCCCCGCACCTGCCACGGTTGCGGCGCCTAAACGGCAACGTTCGGAAGAGGAGAACGATGCAGCTAGGGCCTCTAGGGCAAAACGTCCTAAGAACACCCCTTCGAAAGGCACCTTTAGTGAGATCGCCAAAGGCAAGCTCATAAGGGCCATAATCGATAGGGATGCATCAGACGGTGCCATTTCCCATGCCAGATGGGACTTGGTCACCCAAAAACTGGCGGGAGTGTTCTGGAAGATCCGCAAGGAGAATCCGGGACCGCCGCCTCAATGCGTCGGTGCTGGCTGGCACCAGCACGGCGTTAAATTGATGGCCTGCACGGATGAACGCTCAGCGTCTCTGTTGAAGAAGGCCATCGAAGCTATTGGCGAGGTGTGGGAAGGCTCTAGGCTGGATGTGGTTTCCGTGGAAGACATACCCAGAACACCAAGAGCCTTGACCATAATTCCTGCTGAACCTTCTTCCCCGAAGGAGATCCTTAAGGACTGTAACCCGGATCTACCCACCCATGACTGGAGGGTAGCTAAGGTGAATGCACCCGAGAGGTCTAGAAGGGAGGTGGTTCTGATTCTTAACAAGGAATCTCTGGCACCGATCCGTAAGAGGGGCAACAAAATCTTTTACTGTTTCAGTACAATTCTGTTGCGCCTCTACCGGACCGATGTCAGGAAGAACCGCAACCGAGGGGATGACGCTGCCAACGGCGCTGTTGACTGCGCTGCTGCTGGTGTGTCGGACGCAGCTTCATGCGGGCAAGAGGACACCCACTCAGTCTCAGACATGGTGGGTGGCTTCTTTGAACGGATGGCAGTCGCGGATGAGGACACTGACGCCCTCTTGGAATCCAGCCAAGAGGACGCCAACACCACCATAATTGCGCTACATGATGGTGAAGGTGACGCAGATAAACCTTCACCACTCTAAAGCAGCATCCGCTGCGATGCTCCTCCGGGTGGTAGAGAGGAAGGAGGAGCTGGTTATGGTCCAGGAACCCTGGGTCCACCAAGGACGGGTTCATGGACTGACACTAAAGGGCTACAAGCTATTGTTTGCCAAAGGCACAGGTAATATTAGATCTTGTATCTTGGCTAAAAACTCTTTGCGTATCTTTATCCTATCTGATTTCAGTGATGGGGATACTGTAGCAGCTGCTCTGGAGACCCCGTCCGGTACGGTTTGGTTGGTCTCGAGCTATATGGCGCATGACCATGAGGGCAGTCCACCAAATGGCAAGGTGCGTGGCATTGTGTCAAGGGCGATAAGCACGAGGACGCCTATAATAATAAGTGCTGACGCCAATTCACACCACATCTCCTGGGGTAGTAGCGATACTAACGAGCGGGGTGAGTGTCTCTTCGATTTCATATTAAATAATAATCTTAAAATTGTCAACAGTGGTTCAGAACCCACTTTTATTGTGTCTAACCGTAGAGAGGTTTTAGATGTAACATTGGTTAGTGCAGAGCACACCAATCTGGTTAGCGGTTGGAGGGTTGCGGATGACTGCTCCCTATCCGACCATTGCTATATTGACTTTAACATAGGGTTAGGTGAAAGTAGACTTAATCCTATAGTTAAAAGGAAGAAGACTGACTGGGAGCTACAGAATAATGTACTCTGCAACTTCTTATCGACGTCTCCAACTATTAGAAATATTGGGGACATTGGCTCTGCTGTGGAGATTCTAAGTGATTCGTTTCGCTGTGCCACTAATGTGGCTTGCAAACCAACGGTTTGCAGGGGAAGGGCCAAATCACCATGGTGGAGCCCGGAAATTGCACATTCACGAAAAGAATGTCTTAGGCTATTCAACGAGGCTAAACGATCAGGCGACTGGTCGACATACAAAACCTCGTTGAACCGCTTCAAGAGTCTTGTCAGAAACGCAAAAAGGAGGTCTGGAGGGCTTTCTGCAGTAATGTGGAGGGTTCATCTGAAACCAACAGGCTTCGTAAGATGCTATCAACCGCACCGGTTGTACCCAGCTACATACAGAAACCCTGTGGTAACTGGACCATGAGTAGTCAAGTGACGCTAAGCGTACTACTCGACACTCATTTTCCTGGCAGCCAGGCGGCACCTTTAACAGACACTGCCGATGGCAGCTTGGCGACAGGCGCAGTCACAACTCCATTGGATATGGATAGGCTCCGCTGGGGTGTACACAGATTCGATCCGTTCAAGTCTCCGGGACCAGATGGAATAATTCCAGCGGATCTACAGAGAAATGCGGACATTGTCCTACCTTGGCTCACGGTAATTTACAGTGAATGCCTTAGGAGGGCTTATATACCTATATTTTGGCGTACGTGCAAGGTTGTCTTTATCCCGAAAGGGGGTAAGACGTCACACACTAAGCCTTAAGACTTCAGACCGATAAGTCTTACTTCTTTTTTACTCAAAACTTTAGAAAGAGTAATTGATATTCATCTGAGAATGACCATTCCGAATGAGCTTCTCTCCAAATCACAGCACGCCTACACTAAAGGCAAATCTGTGGAAACGGCACTACATTCTCTAGTGGGCCACATAGAAAAATCTCTTGAGTATAGGGAATTTACTATGGGGGCTTTTCTGGACATAGAGGGTGCTTTCAACTATGTCAACCCCGATTCCATTATCAATGGGATGGCAGCGGTAGGGATTGATGACAATTTATGCCGGTTTGTTAGAAACTTACTAACTTTCAGGGTAGTCAGGGCCTTGATTGGGGATGTCACTGAGTATAGGGCAGTCTATCGGGGCACTCCACAGGGAGGTGTTCTGTCACCTCTGTTGTGGAACCTGACCATTAATTCGCTTTTGCTAAGTCTAGAACGCAGACAGATTATGACTGTCGCGTACGCGGATGACGTAGCGGTGGCGATATCGGGTAAGCACTTGGATACCATATCTCAGTGTATGGAGTCTGCGCTGGCTCTGCTGAGTAGGTGGAGCGTCAGCTGTGGGCTCGGCATCAACCCAGCCAAGACTGAGTTGGTGCTCTTCACTAGGAGGTACAAGACCGATAGCTTTATACACCCAAAGCTTAACGGCACCTCCTTGGAACTATCTAAAACCGCCAAGTACCTGGGTGTGATTCTGGATAGTAAGCTATCATGGAATCAGAACATACAGGCGAGAGCGGAAAGGGCCTTAGTGGCTATTTATACATGCAAAAGGGCAGTAGGCCTCAAATGGGGTATCAACCCTAAGGGGATCAATTGGATCCTTGAGGCTGTTATTAAACCAGTACTCTTTTACGGGGTATTGGTTTGGTGGAATGCGATGGACAAGCAGGCTCATCGCAGGACCTTTGAAAAAGTCTTTCGGGTCGTAGCGAGACTGATGACAGGCGCACTACGATCTACACCAACGGGAGCAATTTTTGCAATGCTAAACTGGCTCCCGGTTGAAATTCTGGCCAGACAACTGGCTCTATTCTCAGCGGTCAGGTTGAATACAGTATGTCCATGGACTAGGACTGACTATGGGCATGCTAGGATTTTGAGAGAGCACTCGGAAATCCATGCCAACATTGACTACTGTGTACCAAGACCCTTCTTTGGTGGACTTTTCCGTTCTATTGTCGTTGACAGGGAACAGGTGGACAGGCTTTCCTTTCCCGAGGATTCAGTTAGAGTTTTCACTGACGGATCCAAAAGGGGAATAAGAACGGGCGGAGGCTTCTATGTGGAGAACTTCAATGTAAGATCTCCATTCCGGCTCCAGGACAGTTGTACTGTCATACAGGCCGGAATCTCTGCTATTACTCGGGCAGCGAGGTGGCTAAAGTACTATAGGATATCGAATGATATCTTCATTGTTACCGATAGCAAGGCAGCCATCTCTGCTATTAGTGGTGTGTACAGTACATCAAAAACTGTGGTCGAATGCCGACTGTCTATCAACGAGATAGCGAGACATTCGAGGATGACACTGGTTTGCGTGCCAGGGCATTCTGGATGTCCAGGCAACCATACTGCGGATGAGATTGCCAGACAAGGGACTGAATTGAACAGTTCAATGATCAGTCACTTCACTGGCATTCCATTAGCGCGATGCAAGTCTCTGATTCAAAGCGAATCATACAAACTAGCTCAACTTAGGTGGGATAGTGTGGCTAACTGTCTCGTGGCAAGAGCTACGTGGCCCCATTACGATTTGCACAAAACGCGCGACATTCTCAAATTTGACAAGGCGCGCATGCGTCAACTGGTGACTGTTCTGACAGGACACTGTAGCTTTGGGACTCATGCTAGGAGGATGGGTCTAATATACAACGACTATTGCAGAAGCTGCAATGATGAGGAGGAGGAAGAAACTGTCCTCCATCTTCTGTGTCAGTGTCCTGCCCTCGCTAATGCAAGGGCAGCGGCGCTGGGCTCCCGATTCCTGTCAGACTTAGACAGCCTGGCAAACATGGAGCTTTCAGGAATATCATCCTTCCTCAGGGGTACAGGATGGTTTGAAACGGCGGAGGACATCCCTTAAGAGGTCCTCTGCTTAAGGGCATCACAAAGGGACCGAATTGACGGACCCAAGTGGATTGTCCCGCCAGGGACAACGGCCCTCTAACCTAACCTAACCTACTTAAACTAAATAATACTAATTCCTATATATTTCTGAGACCTCTTAGTCCCTACTGTACTTGATTACCTACGGTAAGTAACATGCGTCTTTTTATAAAAAGTCAATTTACTTTAATGTATGAATTTCTATTTTAATAGTGAACCTTTTGTTTATGTAAATTGTATTACAGGATGTTAATTTCCCAACAGGCTATAGGTTCAAATCTGCGAAACTGCAAATTATTTTTTATTTATTTTTATTTTTAATAAATGAACGTGATTGCATTCTATTTATTAATTTTTTTGAGAGTGGAATATTAAGAATATTTTTCATAGTCATTAAACCAGCAGAACGGATCAGTACTGATTTCGAGGCCGCTACGCCATCTCATCAGCGTTCTTTGTTCAATTTTTCCACTTTTGCAAGTGGTGCTAGTTAGTAGGAATATCAACTATTTAACCAATATTTTAACGAAAATTGAATATGAGAAGTTATCACATTCATATTATTAAGTTATTACATTTTTGGTTAGTACGAAATTCCCCAACCCTGACAATTAATATTCCCAATATTCCATGTATTTCTTTCGCTTTTTCCAGAGCCATCGGCTGCTGATAACTAAAGCTTCTTTGTTATTTATGTTCAAGTAATTGAATTTAGTTTTCAATTTACAATGAGCATGTAAACAAGTGCGCGTGCCCTCGCAACGTTTTAAATTAATGTATGAATTTCTATTTACTTTGTTCATGCTTTATTTTTTCCCAGGTTTACTCTATTTGCAGTTATTGTATTTCAATAAGGATTTCTGTATTACCTCATAATGACATCGAGGACTTCACAATCTAGACTAATTATCACAGATGGTTGCTTAACTACGCGGAATCTAAAATTCTTCAGGTACTTTCTTGCCTTATTAACTATATCACAGGTACTTGTTTCTATCACAGATCTCGACGATTTTACGTCATTAGGATTAGTTAGCCTACTTTAAATAACTATCTGAGACTGACTTAATCCTATTACTGCATTTCCGGCTAAATCCGGATGTCTTTGACGTGATATGCATCAAGTGCTTTTTCTTGCAATGTTTCCAGTTCATACATATTATTTCCAATGGACTTTACTACCCTACATTTTAGAAACTTGCGACTAAACTTTGCATTTACGTTTTTCCCAAAGTTGCTTAAAACTGTATTTCTCCGATAGACCTCTTGTCCCGGTAACATTCTTATATTTCTAGCTCCCTTGTTGTATCGCTCTGCACTTCTTTCGTATGCTTTCGTATTTCATGGTCTGAAAGTGATTGTAATTTTCTCCCCAGCCGCTAATCCGCGACATTAGTATACATAGTATAATGCAAAGAACGGTGTGACACCGGTAGCTGCATGCACAGATGTTCTTAACGCACACTCGATTTCTGATATATACAGATCCCAGTCTCGATGATCTTTATCAAGATATGATGTTATCGCTGCCTGGACGGACTGATTTACCCTTTCGCTTGCGTTGCTTTGCGGGGAATACACTGCGATTTTGATGTGTTGAATATTGTAAGATTTTACTAAATTTTCGAAACTTTTAGAGATAAATTGACTACCATTATCACTGTGAATAACCTCTGGGACGCCAAATTTGTAGAATATTTCACTAACCAGGAAATTAATCACATTATTAGCTGTAGCCTCTCTCATAGTGTTCAAACACGTGAATTTAGTAAAGTGATCTAAAACTATAAAAATATAACTGTTTCCTTTCTTGGAGCGTGGATATTTACCCATAAAATCAATGTAAAGCTTTTGGAATGGCGTTTCTGTTACTACTTGTTTACCTATTTCTGATCTCATAATTATATTGCAGACTTTTGTTTCCTTACAAGTTTGGCAAGATGCAATAAAACTTTTTACTTGTACAGCCATTTTAGGCCAATAGAAAAATCGTTTGAGCCTTTCCAACATTTTTGCTATACCCACATGTGCTGTTGTTGGTGTCGCGTGAGCATTTTCAAGCACCGGTTGCGTAATATTGGAAGGAATCCATAGTTTCCATGGGCTTTCTCCACTCACTTGGTCAAAACTAGTTTTCTTGTAGATATAGCCATTCTCAACTTTTAAATCTGGCAGAATACTTGCGTTCTTCTTAATGTTTTCTACAAGACCTAAATACTCTTCGCTCTCAAACTCTGTTGTCTCAAATCCGAAAATTTTTGTTATATTTATTTCGTTGACGGATTGGAGTCTTGACAACATATCTGCAACCATATTGTCAGCGCCTTTTCTATGCTGTATTTCGAAATCGAATGCCTGTAATTATAAGGACCACCTTGCTAATCTGCCTGTAAGGTCTTTTGATGACATCAGCCATTTTAAGCTAGCGTGATCGGTTACGATTGTGAATGGCATCATTTCGACGTATTGCCTAAATTTCTTTACGGCCATTACCGCCGCTAAACACTGCTTTTCTATGACAGTATAATTCCTTTGACATGTTGTTAGTTTCTGCGAATAAAATGCAATTGGATGCTCGTGATTTTCTTCACGCATTTGATACAAGACAGCTCCGATTCCATAGTCACATGCATCGCATTGTATGTAGAATCTTTTTGAGAAATCGGCGTGTCGAAGGACAGGTGCTGATGTCAAAGCCTATTTCAGGGTTTCGAATGCGTTTACTGCTTGTGTGGTCATCTCGAATTTTGTAGCCTTTTTTAATGTGTCTGTTAGTGGTGCTGCTATTACGGCAAAATTTCTGATAAATCGCCTGTACCATCCGGCGGTTCCTAAAAAGTTGCGCACTTTTCTCACCGACTTTGGAACGCGTTGCGGAAGATGTTGCGGAATCACTTTATCCATTAAACGACATAAACGCTGTGCCGCGTTGCATAACATAAATGGCATGACTCGGAACTGATACAGCGGTCTTCCGGCGACAGTAAACGCTGTGTATGCCCTACTCTCAGGTTCCAATTCTATTTGCCAAAACGCGAATTTTAAATCGACACTGCTAATGTAGTATGTTTTGTCGATCCTGCTTAAAATCCCATTAATATTCTGCAGCGGATATACATCTTTGATTGTTAATCTGTTTAAATTCCTGGCATCCAGACAAAATCTATTTTTACCCGGTTTCCTAACAATCGTAGTTCTATTGCTACAGGCACTGTCACTAACTTCGATCACCTTTAACTCTAACATCTTATCTATCTCTTCATATGTAATTTTTTGTACTGTCGGTGAAATCGTGTAATGCCTGTCTTTTATTGGCTCCGCGCCGTCTATTAATGTTATTTTGTGCTTTTCTAAACTTGTTTTGCCTAGACCTTTACTTTCGTAGGTATCAAATTTTTCTATCACTTTCTCTAAACTATCGTTTTGCAATTTATTTAGATTATGTGGCTCAAGCTTATATTCGGTTTCTTTATCTACCCACTCCTCAACAACATTTTCCAATTTTATTTCTTCTACTACCATTACATCTGGAGCTAAATTGAACATACGCCAAAAATCTATCCCTAAATATAAATTCTGTTCCAAATCCGGACATATTGAATAAGTATGTTTATTTTGCCCAATATTCTATAGTGTTGACCACTGGCCGTTTTCACTTGCGAGAATATGGGTATTAATTTCAAATTTGATTCCTCTACAAACTCTATACATTCTTTTCCTAACAGGCTTACGGATGCTTCGCTGTCTAACAATCCTGACATTTTTCTGCCCTCAACTTCGACATCTACAAAAACTCTATTATCGGTGTTTGTGTTATTGCTATTCACATTTTTTATTGATTCTATCAGACACTTTTTGATGTATCGTTTCTGTTTGTATAATTCCCTAATTTTTGCAATTCTTTTTAATGGTGATTTCTTGGGGCTACTGGTGCTAAATATTTTGGCTCGGATTTGTGCTCGGATTTCTGTTTCTCTCTAATTTCCACAGGCATATAGTGTCTCAATTTGTTTAGATTTGCTTCCGGATTCCCTATCTCTATATTCTCCGAAAGTTTGGCTTCACTTCTACTTATTGGTTTTGAAGATTGAGGTTTTTCACTTGACGCAGGCCCCCGTTTGCTCCTACGTCTCTCGCCGAGTTTCCCTTTTGGCAGTCTGGACAATTACATTGGGTTTACCACAGCGAAAACAAAACAGGTTTTTCTCGAGTGAGTTACAATCTCAAAATCAATGACCCTGTGACTTGCAATTCCAACATAGTAATGGCTCTCTCTGCTGACTCGCTTTTATTGCCGCTACCTCTTCAAATTGGTTTTCTAAGATGTCATCATTTTCGACACATATTTCATTTACCGATCTGACTAGACGTTGCGGTGGTATGTTACTACGTTGATCCCTTCTCGGGAAATTCTTCTCAGCCTCCAAACATTTACTCCGTAATTGCTCCACTGACGACACTTGCATTGGATATACTATCCTTGCCACACTTTCTTGTATATTTCTTTTCAGAATTTGAATCATATCGGATTCCGTGATTGGCTGCAATAATCTTGAGCGAAGGTTGCACATACCATGGAAGTATGCATCTAATGACTCGTTCTGCAATTGTTTACGTTCAACCAGATCTCTCATTATTTCGAAATTTGATGTATTCGTTCGATATTGGTGTGTAAACTCGAATTTCAGGGTTGGCCAATTCATGACTTCATGTGTCCGAATCAGTAACCAATACCAATCTTTTGCTGGGCCGACAACTAACAAGTGGAAATCTTGCGCTAGCGTTAACCTGTTCGGTAAATTGTCGGCAGGATGATGTGCGGCGTTCACATTTCTCAATGGAGGTAGTTCTGCGGATTCTCGATTTCTATATCCTACTATCGATAGTTCTTTAACCCAGTTAGTCAACTCTCCTATTATCTTCCTAATGTCACTAACTTCGCTCCGGACCATTGATTTCACTTTGTCTTCTAATGCTCTTTGTACTATCAATGTTTCTTCCGCAACCACTTCTCCTACTTCTGGGTTAATACTTCTACTCGCAGACGTGTCCCCATTAGGATTTGTTCCCTTCCTAACTGCTCCAGTACTACTAGATAATGACTGAGTGGGATTTCGATTTATTGAACCCGATAAATCGATAAAATTATTACTTCCACTAGTTGCCATATTGGACAGGTAAGTACTATATCTTCTCGCCTTTGAATTATTTTCTACGGTAAAACTAAAATTCGCTTGTTGCCTTCTACGCTTCCTGTTTCTAATTTTATGAGGAGTCTCTTTGCTCATTACTTGTATACACAGTCACTACACTCGGTTTCTTATGGATAAACCTACTAGCGATTCACTTCACTCAGACTTATACGTAAAGCAAACCCCAGCTTTGGGACTACACTCTTTTTCCAGTAAACGAATGAAGTATGTATTTAATTATAATAAAAATTTAGCTATAGTAAGTTATATATAGATGGATAAAAAAAATACTTAACATATGTGATTGACCGGAATACAACTAACTACTTACAATCTATAAAAAAATATCTTATATGCACTATGTATGTATGTATTTAAAACAAAACAAATTCAACAGAACATTAAATCGAATTAATAAATAAACCCCTGCAGTTACCAAAGTAGAAGAATGAAATAAAGCTGAAACAGGTGTAGGAGCAGCTATAGCTGCTGGTAATCAAGAAGAAAAAGGAATTTGAGCACTTTTAGTTATTGCTGCTAAAACTACTAATACTCCAATAATTATTATTTCAATATCATTTTTTATAAATTCTAAATAAAATACATATCTTCAACTTCCATAATTTAATATTCACGACTAACTTTAAATTGATTATTATAGCTACCAATCCTAGTTGTGGAACTGGTGTTTCACTTCTACCTTTTATTAATATTTTCATTTATGGGAGTTGTTATTATGGTGGCGAAGCGACGGTAATATTTTATTTAACCCTTCTGTTTGTCAAAAGCCATAATGTGGTTCACATTCAAATCTTACTGCTAACTGCTGAATTTTATTATCGGATTGGTTGTGCTCTAAATTAAATTAATTGTAAGTAGAGGCCAGTACGTACCTTTTCTTGACACAACGGACCTTAAGTTCATACTCGAGCGGCTGTCAATCTCTGTACCACTGCTCCACAAGCAATCCTTCATCGGAAACTATTTATGTAATATTAAACGATGGAGAAGAATGTTTAGAAGGACATCTATTCGCTTACTAAATCCTTTTCTTTTACTGTTTTCTCGAAACTATTCCAAGAACGGTTACAACCTCACCCGCTAATTCATAGTATTTAAAGGAAGTTTGCGTTGGGCTATTACATCATCCTAGTGTTCTATTTCTTAGTGTTACATTCCTATTTAACTGTTACGTTACCTGTTCTTTGGGGGCTGTGTTTTGCACCTTGCTTGCTACGGCGGTTTCTCCAGGGCGTAGTTCTCAACCCTAATGTTGCCCTCGGCACGTTCCGGCTAAAATAAAATTCTGTACACCTACGACACATATATATTCTTTCGTTACTACAATTGAACCACAATTATAGGGAGGCGGATGTTGACCTCCGATTGCACTTACACTTCCATGGCCGCAATCTATCCAGAGAGAATTTCTGCGAGCCCCTTTATCCGTCCCTACATCACCACTTTTTTAACACTCCCTTTTAATTAAACCAGCCAGACATATTCATTCTGTGCTTATCTTACTACGTTTATTACATCTGTTTTGTTTTGTATTGCTATCTTTAAATAACTTATTCTAGGCCTATCCCTTTTTATACTATATATAATTTTATAGCATTTGTGTATGATTTGTGGATCGTATATATTAATCTTTGTCTTGTTAAATGTTTGTTTAAACACACCGTCGTGTTAAACTCAAAGCGCAGTGCTTTTTTAAAAAACGTATATATGAACCAACCACAACGGATTACAAAACACACTTGTTTTCAGCAAAACGTTATAAATGTTACTATATCATTTTTATTCAAGATTTCTTTTTTATACAGACACGCTCTGAAACTGTATTTATGTACAATGCAAGAAAATATTGGTAATAAATAAAAAAGGAATATACAGTGTGGATAAAAATCATTCGTAGTAATTAGAGTAAGTTGAATACTAAGATTTATTAAATGCAAAGAGATAATATTAGTGTTTAAAGAAAATCCACAAAATGAATACTAAGAAGGGCTCCAACATTATCCGGCGACGTTGAAAGAGTCAGCTTTCAAGGGTTGATTAGAATAGCCAACTTGTGCACTGGTCTTCGAAATATACCTTTTATTGTTTTAACGTCAGCAACTCTAACTCGTTTATCGTTCCCAGGATACGTCCTGATTATCCGGCCGATAACCCACTTCGTAGGTGGTACATTATCTTCATGTATAAGAACAAGCGTATTCGGTTTTAAGTTTGGTTTTGGCTCAGATCAACGGCTTTTTTGTATTAACTCGTTGAGGTAATCGGTTGACCATCTTTTCCAGAAATGTTGTTTTGCAGCGGTGATTCGTTTCCATCTTTGAAGATGGCTTATATCCTGACACTCAATTTCTGGTTCTGGTAGTGAATTCAGTGGACTTCCAATTAGGAAATGTCCAGGTGTCAGTGTCTCCAAGTCATTAGGGTCAGGTGAGTGGGCTGTAATAGGTCGGGAGTTCATGATGGCTTCAATTTCGATTAGAGCGGTTGATAGCTCTTCATATGTCATTTTCGCATTTGATAACGATCAATAAAGATGACCTTTGGCACTCTTGACCGCAGCTTCCCAAATACCTCCAAAATGTGGGGCTCTGGGGGGAATAAAGTTAAAATTAACAAAGTTTTTAAGACAAAAATTATGTATAGTATTTTGAAACGACTTATCCATGAACAGTTTTTTCAGATCAAGAAGCTGAGCATTCGCTCCAATGAAATTTGTAGCATTATCGCAAAAAATGTTGGAAGGCATCCCACGTCGCCCAATTAGTCGCTTTAATGCGGCGATAAATGCGTTGGAGGAGAGGTCGGTTACTGCTTCGATATGAACCGCCTTGGTAACGAAACAAACGAAAATTGCAACGTAGCATTTATATGGTTGCTTCCCTCGAAGTTCCAAATATGTATGTATGGGGCCACAAAAATCAACGCCACATCTTTCAAAGGGTCTTGCAGGTGTAACACGTTCAGCTGGCAGATCACCCATTACTTGTTGCGCAAGTATTGGTTTATAACGTATGCAGCTGACGCACAACCGTACAATGCGTCTCATAATATTTCTGCCACCCATAACCCAAAAATTTTGACGAACGAATGCTAAAAGAGCTTTCGGTCCCGCATGAAAGTTTTTAATATGTATATCGCGTACTAAGATATTTACAAAATGACAGTCTTTTGGCAACAGAAATGGATGCTTGCTGTTTTCAGGAACCCATCTATATTTTGTATAAAAAGTCCTAGCGATTTGGGGGAGCTTTTTATTTGCTGATTTTTCTTTCAGGGTATTTATCTCATCGGTGAAACCATGCTGTTGAATTATCCAAACAGCACAATGTAGTGCACGATGTAGCTCGCCTGAACCCAAATGATTGTTTTCAGTTCTGTAACGGAATCTAAACAGCCAACCTATGACACGTACGATTCGGTTGTATGAGCTGGTACGATTTATAAATTTCAATACTAAGCTTTCTGTTGTCTGACATTTAAAAACTGCTTTACGAACGGCTGAGTCCACAACATCACTGTGTGAAGGCAACTTAGTCTGTGGCCATTTGTTAGATGGCTCTTGAAGGAATGAGTCCAGTATACCAAATTGATGATAAAAGTTGTGATAACGAGCATCCACGAGACAAAACATCTGCTGGATTGTCACTTGCAGCGTGACGTCTCTGCTTGGATGTCAGATATGCGGTTACCTATGAAGGTCACAAGACAGGACGAGTGCTTGTTAAGCCATGATAATACCACAGTCGAATCTGACCACAAAAATGTATCAGGATTATATTTGTCAAATACTGGTGAAATTTTGGAATAAAGTTTTGAAAGGATATGAGCAGCGCATAATTCTAATTGAGGAATACTTCTTTTTCTGGTTGGTGCGACGCGACATTTTGCTGCTATTAAGTGGATAGACACTTGGCCGGCTCTATTTGTGGAGCGGACATATATTCAGCATCCGTATGCACGGAGTGATGCATCACAGAATCCATGCAACTGAACCGATGCTTGACTGGTTAAGATATGCCTTGGTTCTTTTAATAAGTGCAGATTTTTAAGGTCATCTATAAATTTAAAAAACGGATCTTTTATTGTTTGGGTAACTTCGGTGTCCCAACTGATTTTTGCAATCCACAAATCTTGCAATAAGACTCTTGATTGTATAACGAGAGGTTAATTAAACCCAACGGATCGAAAATCGATGAAGTCAAAGACAAAATTGCCCGTTTTGTAATGACTGCATATTGTTTTTTGGGTTGAAACGAAAACAGGAATTGGTCCATAGTTGGATTCCATGTTATTCCGAGTGCACTTGTGATTGTTTTGTCGATGAGGTTTATATTTTTTGATTGGTTGTCATTCGGCTGTAACAAAAGGTAGTTAGATTTAAATTTTGTCAGTTCGAACCCACCTTGTTTCAAAAGTGATGTTGTTTCCTCTTTGATTTTGTAAAGTGTCTCCACATCGTTCGCTCCAGTCAATACGTCATCCACATAGAATTGTGATTTTACAGTTGCTGAACCAATCTTATAGATATGTTGATGTTTGTCAGCAAGAAAGTGCAAAGAGCGAATAGCCAGGTATGGGGACGAAGATAATCCGTAAGTTACTGTATTCAATTGATAAGTAGAGATTGGCTGGGTTTCGTCATATGTCCATAAAATTTGTTGAAATGGTCGATGAGATGAATGCATACTTATCATTCTGTACATTTTCGATATATCTGCAGTTAGAGCGTATTTGCAAAGTCGAAAGCGAACGAGCAACAAAAACAATTCATCTTGAATAGTGGGACCGACGCATAAAATGTCGTTCAGTGATTTCGTTGATGACGTTTTCGATGACGCATCAAACACTACTCGTAATTTAGTGCTGACACTATTTGGTTTCAATACGTATTGATGGGGTAAGTAAAAATGTGGTTTTTATAAATTTGGCTGTACTCTACTCATGTGTCCCATTCCTTCGTATTCTTTCATGAAAGACAAATATTGTTGTTTTATATCAGAGTTTCCAGACAACCGTTTCTCTAGTGATTGAAATCTTTTTAAAGCTGTATTATATGATAACCCCAGTGTTGAAGGGTCACTCTTGAAAGGCAACATCACTTGGAGTCTGCCATCACTTAAAACATTTATATTTTTTATGAAGTTTATTTCACATGATTTATGCTCGGCATTATAAGTTGTACTAGGTAAAGAAACTTTTTCCATAGACCATAAGACTTCTAATTGCTTACTCAAATTTTCATCGGTGTTATCGATAGTGGTTGTATATGATTGATTTTTATGACGCTTTATAACTTCCTGACACTACGTAGCCAAGACAAGTTTCTTGTAAAGTTGGTAGACCGTACCCAAGTTTAACCTTATGAGTACCCACGATTTCGAAAAAGGCATCTGCACCTATTAACATGTCGATTGGTTGAGATTCGTTGAACCGTTCGTCGGCTAAAGTTATATTTTTAGGTAAATTCCAGCTTTTGATATCAAGATCCATATCCGGTTGATATCCAGATATACGATTTACAATGTAAAAGTTCAGTGAGTACTCTTGGCTATTATAACGAGAACGTACCACTGTGTTGGTTTCAAATTTAATTTTCGTTGATGTGGCTCCGACACCGGTTATGTTTACTGAGGTTTTCGTTTTAGGTAAATTTAAGATATTTGCAAACTCTTCTGTAATAAGATTGACTTGCGAACACGAATCTAAGAGTGCACGACCCAATGTTAATCCGCCAATCGCATTACGAGCAAGAGTGACAGCTGTGGCTAAAATAACCCCATCGAACGACTTACCCAAATGAACGTTTACCACCGCCCAGGATGATGGCTCTACAGGCGCTGATTGAATTACCGGTGGCAATGAGTTATAATTGGCTGTATTATCCTTAGTGGTCGTTGAAACGTGTTGTTGTGGAATATTGTGGTGAAGCATAGTGTGATGAGATTTATTACAGGTTTTGCATTTATTTTTAGATTTACACTTGGACAGCACGTGACCTTCAGAGAGGCAATTAATGCACAAGCCCAATTTTTTCACAGTAAGAAATCGATTTTCGCTATTCATGGCTTGGAACTTTGAGCAACCAGTCAACCAGTGGTCTAAGCATTTGCATAAAGAACACGATTTTTGTTGAGTGTGAAATGACCGATAATTTTGCTGCCGATTTGTGTGACGTTTTTGATTAGCTGCCGTGTTATCCGGAACAGATGGTAAATCCTGAGAAGAATCCAAGAACTGACATCTACGTTCCAAACATTTACAGAATTGATCCCATGATGGCAATTGTGTATAGTCTAGTTTCTCTCTCCATTTAGCTTGCGTATCGGTGTCCGCCTTTTCGTTTATAATGTGAATGATTAAGGCGTTGCATATATCATCAGAGCTTCCTAATGAGTTTAATGAGCTGATGCACTATCCACTAGACTTCGTAATTTCATGCCAGATGCCGTCTTCAGGTTGGGCAGCTCATAAAGATTTTGAATGTGCTCCATGAATATTAAAGTTTTATTATCATAGCGTTCCTCTAGACGTTTTACTGCTTTTCATAGTTTTCTGCTGTTATTTGAAAAGCACGAATTGTATCTAAAGCTTAGCCTGACAAACAGTGCAATAAGTGGTTGAACTTTTCGATGTTAGATAACGATGAGTCGTTATGGACAAACTGTCTAAATGATGACATGAAGTTTTTATATGCTTAGTATTTTCCATCGAATTTCGGCAACTCGAGACTTGGCAGTTTGCTGTGCGTTGCAAAGGGAACCGCGATTGAGGTGTCAAAACTTTGGCGTTTATAATTGTCACCCAACAATTCTATAATTTTGGATTTAGTGGTAATGCACAATTCTTCAATGTCAACTCTTGCCGTGTCCTTTGGGTTTGATTGTTCTATGCTTGTTTGTATAGACAAAAGCTGCTTGAAATATGCTTCAACTAAAGATAGACGGCATTCTAATTCTGCGAGGGACATAGAAGATGAAATAATATTTTTTATTCTTGTTACATTGGCTTTCACAGTTTGCCGTTGTTTTGTGAGAGACTCTAAATCTGCCATATTAAGAGAGCGTTATGTGTGATAATTAACTTTTGACAGCAATCTGTTAATATTTAAGAGCTCGAAAATTATACAGAATTAATACAGACAATTTCTGCTGTATTTCTTGCTTTCACCTCTGAATAACCTCTGGTAATCTGCCTTATTTACTTAGCACAAATTTTACGTTTTTGCATTTGTACTAACACTTATTGCTTTATTTTAGGTATTTGTTTAATTGTACGTATATTTTGCGAATTCGTGCCCCACGTTGGGCGCCAAATAATGTATGATTTGTGGATCGTATATATTAATCTTTGTCTTGTTAAATGTTTGTTTAAACACACCGTCGTGTTAAACTCAAAGCGCAGTGCTTTTTTAAAAAACGTATATATGAACCAACCACAACGGATTACAAAACACACTTGTTTTCAGCAAAACGTTATAAATGTTACTATATCATTTTTATTCAAGATTTCTTTTTTATACAGACACGCTCTGAAACTGTATTTATGTACAATGCAAGAAAATATTGGAAATAAATAAAAAAGGAATATACAGTGTGGATAAAAATCATTCGTAGTAATTAGAGTAAGTTGAATACTAAGATTTATTAAATGCAAAGAGATAATATTAGTGTTTAAAGAAAATCCACAAAATGAATACTAAGAATGGCTCCAACAATTTGAATAACAAATAAATAAAATACTACATTCATCAGATCAAATAAAAAAACTTTTCTATACACTCTAGATTATCACTAATTGGAAACATAAATAAATAAAAAAAAATAATGTCTTTAATCCCGAACTAATTATACCCAAATAAAACAAAAAGTCAGACTAATCTGATAAGTCTTTTACCAATCCGGCTTCCGCGTATAAAACACAAACTGCGAAACTTCACTATCCCTGAAAGAGCTCTCTAAAGGATACACTATTTATTAAACACACACAATCAACAAAAAAATTACTTTTAAATTACGCACTGGCGCGACCCTTTTGTTGGTTCTTTGTTCCCTTTTATTGGACAAAAATCACTATGAACATTAACACACACAAAAAAAACTTTTCTTACTTAAACTAACTATTACTAATTCCTATATATTTAATTTTAGGTCTGGATTCATCCACTTTAGATTGGAACTTTGTAGTAGTGGTTGGTGATTTTCTTTACAAGCAGAGACACTTTTTATTGTTCCCCTTTTTCTTCTCTTATTCCCTGTATTTTCTACTTTTCTGTTTCACTTTAAATCTTGCACCTTACAGGATAGTTTATTGTATGGTGCTGCTTTGCCCCACTATTAGCCGGATGTATTGTCCTGGCTAAGGAAACTGTTTTGCCACCGCTTATTGTGTTGAAACGCCTGGCTTCAGTATATTTGGGGTGCCACTTTGTTCTTCTAGTGACACCTCTACCTCTTCAAATGATGGTGCTTAGCTTTTCTGTTTAAGCAAACGGGGAGATTATACTTAACCGCTAATAAACAATTACTTATACCTACTTGAAACTTTTTATGCTCTTTTCTCGACTTACAAAATTTTTATAATTTTCTACACTTTATTTTAATTTCAAAAATTTCTTTTTTTTCAACATATATTTGGCTTTCACTTGCGTGAGTCTCTTTACTTGTGCCGCCTTTTCTTAAATGTCTCTATATTGAAACTTCTACGGGATCTATGGCTGAAAATATCTTAAACTCCAAGAATTCCTACCAGCAATTTTGTAAAAAAAAACTAGCGGCCTTTCAATTTTCTATGGCAAAACACAAACAATCGCTTATGTTCACCGTTTGCTTTCCATTTTGACCTGGACTTCCTTTAACGGATTTTTCATCCATCCCTTTCTCTTATTTCCCGTAACCATCTGGCCATATCTAGCTTTGCTACCCCTAAATACAACCCTACGTGGAAGGTAATACGTTCCACTTATCAGATGATTCCCCAGCTAACACGTCATCCACATTTTATTTCCTTTTAGACTTTTACTAATTCAGACGTGCAGATTCTCTGATATTTCTTATTTTATCAACTGGAAACTGAATTGTATTTTCTTATTTGCTAAAACTATGCATAAATGCTGTTAGGACTATTTTAGTCTTATCCCAGCCTGTGCATCAATACTTGGTCTGTGGTGTTACATTTGACTTCCCCCGCAACAAAACTTTTTGCAAATAATGCCTGTTGGTGAATAATGCAATCAATATATACATATGTGTATTTGCATTAAGGGCCCTACAGACATCGTTCTTTTTGCACAGTTTAAACCGTACGGTTCAAACTGTATGGGTAAAACAGCTAGTGTGTGGGCAAAAACCGACGTTCTTTTGGAACATGCAAAAAATCTGTCGCATCTTGATTTTAACCGTCGGTTTTCACACGTGTTCGTTCAAAACTGTTTGTGTGTGAGCCAAACAGTAACGAAGGGCAGATTTTGCCAGTGTAAAATAATAAAAATGTAAAAATTGCTAACTCGAGTGTCTACGTACGTTTTTTGTTTTGATTATTGTGAAGAAGAAAAGAACGTATAGTGTATGTGCATGGTCGTTGTACGTGTTAAACCGTACAGTTTTGCCCGTTCGGTTAAAAATGTTCAAAAGAACGAAGTATGTGTCCACCTTTACTCTTTGTCAGAAGTCCTACAAAACCTTCTTTTTTACACACCATCACTGCATACAGAGCCACAAACATCATTTTGCATCAATGCCATGCCGACACTAATTTTCTGAATACCCATAATAAAATTAAGTTAGCTTTTGGAGATTTTAAAGTTTTAATTGGGGAGAAGTGACGAAAGTTGATTGGCAAGACCGGTTCGTGGTGAGAGTGTAGAGAGTATATAACAAGGCAGATTTACCAGGTACTCTCACTAGTACAACAATTAACAACACCAAAAACCACACGTATTTTGTTGGTAGAAAATTTAGAGCTAATGTCAAAATTAAGGAAGAAGAAGCATCATTAACATGGAAGATGTAAGAAAAAAAATTTTATGTGGCTTGTATATAAACTTATGACAGTAGTTCAACACGCACCAAGAAAAATTCAATACACAGCTGGGGTACTGAGAGTACCTGGTAATAGTATAGGTTGCCTTTCCCTGAACTAGACTGATTAAAGTTGTTTACAGCTCTACAATGCGTGTACACACGTACGTAACAGAAGAGTAAATGAAAAGGCGCCGCGCCCTACATTTGCCTTTCCTTGCTTTAGAATAAAATTCTATTTTCTGCAGGTTGCGACGTTACAAATTCTCATTGAGGCAATTCACACTGGATCAGACACGAGCGCATGGCGAATTCATACAAGGCGAACTCACTTATGCAACTCTGTGTAAAATTTTTTTAAACTGTCAAGTGAAATGCTTTGGAAAAAATAAGGGCCGCACACAAAAACGAAAAACCAGAAGAACACTTTGACAGTTCAATAATTTTGCCTTGGTAACAGCTGATCACCAATTTCTGAACTAAGGCCACCTGGTATGAATTCGCCTTGCACGAGCGTTTCTTAGCTCTTTAATTTAGCCGACGATGAGACAGCGACGAATGAATATCAGGCGGATGCATACCAATTTTTTTAATTTGACTGATTACTTAGAAAAAGTTTTATATATAATTAATAATTTTACGTATCAACGTTTTTTTTTCAACTTAGAAAATATTGCTACTTCTGTATGCATATATGTATAATGTACCATCATCTTTCAAACGCTTGGCTTTTTTTTGGTGGGTAGCTCGCAAGCTCAACACATACACAATTTACCAATACATTGACCGTGCCCACCACTGATCTAGTGTGAATTGCCTCATTCAACATACATCCCATTAGTGTCTACAACCCACAAAACAAAAAGCCAAGCGTTTGCAAGATAATGGTGCATTACATATACACATAAGTACTATAAAGGTTCTCAACGAATATTCCAATGAAAAACAACTTGATGTTTTAATTACTCAATTCAGAATGACTCTGGGTTTTATTTCTTATATCTATGAGAGCATACATAGGTAGACATATTTTTGACAACTTCAGAGCTGATATAATATAGTACTTAAAGTGCTTTAATTATCCAGGGATGGGATAATGTTTACGATCTTTTACACCTCCTTTTTTTATTGAAAAAGGAATAAATGAACAAGGGGTACCAAACTTGTTTATTTCTTACTTTTTCCTAAAAGTATCTTAAAATTAATATAAAAATTCTTAAATTTTAAGTTCTAGAGCTTATACATATTTACATAAATATTTGGATTTGGGTTTTTATATTTAAATGCTTTTTAAACTTTAAAAATTTTTTTCTCTTTTTCTGTCTTTGTTTCTCTCATCTCTTTCGCCCTTTTTTAGAAAATAGTTATATTCTATTATGATTTTAATTATTTTTAAAATTTTTTAAGTCTGTTTTTATTGACTATTTTTTCTTTCTTACTTGTTTTATTATAAACTGTTACATTGCAACCATCCAAACTTTTTACTACAAATGGACCTTCATAAATGCTTTTAAACTTGTCATAAGGCTGTTTCTGAATTAAAACGTTATCTTCTATTTCTAGTATTAGGGGTTTTGCAAATTTATCGTAATAATTTTTATTTCGTAATTTAAGGTTTTTTATTAACTCTTTTGCCAAAATATGCGTCCTTTGTAACCTATACTTTACTTCCTTACTGTAATTTTCTACATTATATATAGGATCTATTACTTTTTTGACCGAATCCTTAGGCATTGATGGAGACCTTCCAAAAACTAGTTCGTAGGGGCAGAATTTGTTATCGAACACAGTATTTGTAGTAGTGTTATGGAAGAACGTAAAATATTTTAAATAGGTATCCCAGTCAGTCATAACTTCGTTTACAAATGACCTTAAATACTCATTAAATACTCTATGGTTACGTTCTACTGTGCCTAATGTTTCATGGTGATACGCAGTTGAAAAATTGATTTTTGTATCCAAAAGTTTACATAGGTCATCTAACACTTGGTTCTTGAACTCTGTTCCCAAATCTGATTTAATAGTAGTCATCGATTCATATACCAAGATAAAATTTTCAAATATTGCACGGGCTACTGTATTTGCACTTTTATCTGGAATCGCTATTGTAACTATAAGGGCCCGATTATGGTTTACAACAGTTGTTAGTTCAATGTTGTATTTTTGAAAAAGCGATTATGGTTTACAACTGTTGTCTGTAATGTTGTATGTTAAGTTGTTGGCCTTTGACAACACCGATTATCGTTTACAACATGTGTATTTATGTGTTGTCAGTACTGTCAAAAACGTACAACAGCTCATTAGCTGTTGTTTCGCGAGCGTTACAAGTTAAAAACGCAAATTGGAGAAAAATTTTTAAGTAAACATATAAAATCTAAAAAACCAGAAAAATAATTAGTTATTATTTGTTCTTAGCAAAATTACAAATCAAAAACAAATGGAAAAACTGGTTGATCTTATGAAAATGAATCCAGAGATTGGCCGATGGAAGCTGCCATTTGGATGTAGCAAAATGTATCTCAAAGAGAAATGGGATCAATTTTCTGACCAATTAAATAGCTTAGGACCTCCTATTAAAACTACCAAAGAATGGCAACGAGTTAGTAGCAGATCTACTGAATAATTTATTTTACCTTACTATAAAGTCAATTTGAAAAGAAAATTGGCTTCAAACAAGAGAAATTTTCAAAGTACTGGTGGTGGCCCATCTACTGAAGTGAGCTTGAGCCCATTGGAACAGAGCACTGTGGAACTTGTGTCAATGCAAACACAAGTAAGCCCAAGTGGTTCTGCAATGGGCTTGGCAACTCAGCATGATTCCGATGGGGCGGAATCAACATTTGGACCTGAGGAGCCTTCAACTTCCGTTAAATGCACCGAGCCGCCATTGGCAAAAAATAGAAAAGCATTAAGCAATAGTCGGGAGGACGAACGATTAGCAATATTAAAAAGCCAATCGAAAAACCAAGAGGAGATTTCGAAATCGCACAACTATTAAAAGAAATATTTAGTTTTTAATAAATACAATTGAATATTACAATAATCACAATCATGACATTCAGGCTGTAGTATCCTTTCCTGTTTAAATACAAATGTTGTAATTCCTTTGAAGGAGCTACAATTCGTACGTGCGTACCATCTATACATCCGACTACTCCTGGAAATCTGGTTTTTGAAAAAACGACGTTTTTTTCTTCTTCGGTCATCCGAGCATTTATCCACTTCTTGCAAATTTTTCGCTCAAAGAATTTAACTATTTCATTTAATATGCAGCAAACAGTTGGTTGTGAAACTTCAATATTAAAATCATTGCCGCTGCTTCTTTGATAACTACCATCAGCAAGAAACCTGGATGCACAACACAATTTTAAAAAAAGAGTCAAGCTTTTGTAACAAAAACAAAAAACCATCTTTGTTTATCCGGAACAATTTTATAAAACTATAAAATTTATGTGTAATCAATACATTTTAAAAATTTGTTATTTTAGGAAAATCATACGTACTCAGTAGAGCTACCAAGCTCTAATGGATTTGTCGCGCATATTTTTCCGAATACGTGTTGTATGTATTATTGTTATTTTCAATTTCATCATCAAAATATAAATCATCGTTAATATATATAATTCTTTTTGTTTTATATATGTATTTCAGACGAAAAATACGTTTATTCAATTTTTTACCTTGACATTTGTTGGCGCGCAGGTATGCTTTTTTATGGAAATATCTACTACAATTACATTACAACCCTGTGACATACACAACAGCTAGCTGTTGTAAACCATAATCGCAAAAAGGGTTAGTGTTGTGTTGTAACTAAAACAACACAACATTTTTGTGTTGTAAACCATAATCGGGCCCTAAGGGCCCGATTATGGTTTACAACAGTTGTTAGTTCAATGTTGTATTTTTGAAAAAGCGATTATGGTTTACAACTGTTGTCTGTAATGTTGTATGTTAAGTTGTTGGCCTTTGACAACACCGATTATCTTTTTATTTTGTTGGGTCACACATCAGAGTTAACGCATATATATTTCTGTAATTAGATTCCGTGAATGTCTAAAACAACTATTTCAAATGCTTGATTTGCTGTTGGGGTCAAAACAAGTTTTTCTCTATTTTTACATTTCACCTTGTTCAGCGTACATTTTTCACAATTCTTTACGAAAGTGGCTATGCCTTTCGACATGTTTTTCCAAAAATATTTTGTTCTTATCTTTGCGTATAATTTTTTTTGCCCACAATGCCCTCCTAAGAGTGGATCATTGTGATAAATAGTCATCAATTTTTCTTTTTTGGAGTCTCCGAGTACTTGTTCAATGGGATCAGTTAATATAACTTCTAATTTCTTTAAATGGTCTTTCAATTTTTGTATACTCCAAATTTTAAAAAATATATCATCTTTTGGCCATTCTACTTTTTGAATATTCTGATTGACAGCTTCCTGCTGGAGCTTCGAAAGCATATCGTCTAAATTCAATGTTTCGTTATCAATTGGAATGTTCAAAAAGGTAACATTTTTAAATTGTCTATAAATATTTATACGCAACTTAGCTAATTTATTATTTGTATACAAAATTTCTGATCTGATTTTGGGTACTTTTAGATTAAACTCATGAGTAAATTTGTCATATATAGGTAGGTTTTCCACGCTAGCGTTTAAGTGGTCATTTTTCGGTTCTAATTGTCTAGTCATTACCATTTTTCAGCTCGTCAACTGAAATTCGCGAGAGTGCATCTGCTGCAACGTTGTTTTTGCCTCTTATGTATTCAATTGTAAAGTTATATTCGGATAATTCTAATCTGATTTTTGTGAGTTTTGATGAAGGATCCTTAATGTTAAACAAATAAACCAAAGGTCTATGGTCTGATCTGACGGTAAATGACGTACCATAAACGTATGGTCTAAACTGAGTTATAGCAAAATGTATGGCTAAGAGCTCCTGCTCAATTGTTGGCTTTTTTTGTTCCGCTTTATTGAACGATTTAGATGCAAAATAAATTGGCATATCTTCACCATTGATATTTTGGCTTAAAACTGCGCCGCAACCAATTTTGGAAGCATCCACTGTTATTATAAATGTTTTGGAAAAATCTGGGTACTGTAACAGATCTGAAGAGATTAAACTTGATCTCAGGCTTTCAAAAGCTTTGCTATATTTGTCATCCTAACTAAAATGTACATTCTTGCGCGTTAAATAATTAAGTGGTGCTGCTAACGAAGCAAAGTTCCTGATAAACCTTCGATAATAATTTGCGAATGCGACAAACCTCTTAACTTCGTCCTTGCTAGTAGGAATTGGATAGTTTTGATTCGTTTTTATTTTGGAATCGTCTGGAAGAAGGCCTTGAGACGTACATTTATGAGCCAGGAAGGTTACCTCTGGCCGAAAAAAATTACATTTGTAGGAATTGATTTTTAGGTTGCATCTTTTTAAAATATCGAAAACTGTTTTTAATTTTTTCAAATGATGATCAGTACTACAACCAAAGACAATTATGTCATCTACATATAAAAAAGCTTGATTTGGGGAAAGACCTGAAAAAGCAATTGACATCATCCGTGCAAATTGTGCTGAAGGATGTTATGTCTTTTGAATCGGTGTGAATAGGTATTTGGTGGAAACCAGAATATAGATCAAGTATTGAGAAATATTTTGCGCGTCCAAGATTATCTAGAATGTCATCGATCCGCGGGAGAGGAAATTTATCCGCTATCAACTTTTTATTTACCTCTCTATAGTCTCCACACATTCTATAAGATTTTTGGCCATTTGCGCTCTTTTTTGAAACCAATATCAAAGTACTATTATAATTTGAGTAACTAGGCTCAATTAAGTCATTCTCTATTAAATTTTTAACCTGCTTGTCGATTTCTTCTTTTTGCGAATATGGTAAACGATAGTTTTTTATGTAGATCGGTCGAACAATTCATCAGCAGACAGATGCTGATCCTTTTTAATAGCAGTCAAAAAAAGCACTCCAGAGGGTCAGTAATGTTCTTACACTCTCGCGTCGGTCCTCTTATTTGATGAACGATATTGAGTCCATAATGGTGAGATTTAGCTTTTCTGGCCGACCACTTGTGCTTATCTTTTCCACGCGATATTGGTTTTGTGAACGGTATTATACTGGACTTACACATTAAAGTATTTAAAGGAACATCGTCTTCATCTGAATCGACTGATTCTTCTGATGAACTTTCTTCTTCTACTTCTAACCCATCATCTGACATGTTGCTATTCTCTAAGTTATATAAATTTTGTTCGCCATCATCGTCCAGTCCGATTTCGTAGTCGCAATTTGTAAGAAATCTTTCAATTTCTTCATCAGCTAAAGCTTCCAAGTTGTCATTGTAATAGAGTAAATACGAAGCCAAAAACTAAAAAACTATTAAAATACTAACGCTGTAAAATCAAATTCTAAGTTTCTAAAAATTACACAAATATCATACATCGTCATTTCGACGACGCATTTTCAAAAAAAATGGCCTTACCTATTGCGCAGTAAGCTATACATGCGCACACACCAAGAGCATAACAAGGACTGAAGCTGTACAAAAACTCAATAAAAAAAATCAAAACAGAAAAGAGAAAAAACATAAAATAAAAACAAGCGTCGTCTCATGTTTTGTATTCTTTTCTAAAAAAAAACAGTTAAAAAACATATGTATGTATAAACATTTAAAATTTTTTATTTCCTTTGTTTTTTTTAAGGGTTTTATTGAATATATTTTTTGTTTTTTTTTAAATTTTCTTTTTAAATTATGGAAATAAGTTCAGCAAATAAAAATTTATTAATAATTTTTTTTTTAAATTACTTTATATTACATTTAATATATTTTGGAAATCTTAATATATTTCTTTTAATTATTTTACTATAATTTCTTTTTTTTAATTTTCTTTTTATTTCATTTTGTATTATATTTCTATTAGGTTTTAAGGTATATATGTAACGAACATTCTTTTTTTCTTAGTACATTTTAAGAGAATATTATTTTCGACCATATTATACAAGAGCGCGAACGATCTTTTTCTTTAAGTTTTTTTTTTCAAATTCACTTCTTCTCAATGATTTTGCTGCATCAGATTGCTACTGCACTGGTTTTGCCCGTTACACTTTTGCTGCTGGTTTTATTGTTATGTGTTGCTGTTTTTTTCTTTTTCACTTCTTTTTCTCTTCATATAAACTTTACAGTTTTTATACCCTCCAAAAAAGAATTTGGAGGGTATATTCACTTTGTCATTCCGTTTGTAACGCATCGAAATATCCATCTCAGACCCCATAAAGTATATATATTCTTGATCAGTGATGAAATCTAAGACCAACTGAGCATGTCCGTCCGTCCGTCTGTGGAAATCACGATTCAGTCCAAACAAAAAGAGCTAAACTCTTGAAATTTGGCATAAATATATTTTAAAACTTAGAGCAGCTTAAGTTCGAAGATGGGCTAAATCGGGCAAGAGGGAAAAAAGTTCCCCTAAGAAAAACTAAACCAACCCAGAAAAAACAACATAATTTTTAAAGTTTTTTGGTTATTTTGTTAAGCAAATGATATATTTTTATGTCAAATACGGTCCAACGCCTTAAACTTGGAGCCATTAAATAAAATAAAAATATTTTTTGACCCCGCCCACTTTAGTGGGCGTTATTATAGGCAAAAATAGCATTAAAATTTAACAAATTGTTTTACTTAAGCCTACATTCCTTAAAAATAACATTTTTAAGCTTTAATGACGAAGCTGAGACGAAACCTGGTACTACTATGCCCTACCCCCTCCTTCCCCTTCGCCCCCTAAATGACCCTACCAAAAAAAAAAATTTTTTTTTAAATTTTGTATATAATCATCCCAAGCATTTATCTTTAGAGTTTTATGACTGCCGATTTCTGCCTTACCCCCCCCCCCCCGCCCACCTCTTCCTTTGCCCCCTAAATGACCCTACCAAAAAAATTTTTTTTTTAAATTTTGTATATAATCATCCCAAGCATTTATCTTTAGAGTTTTATGACTACCGATTTCTGCCCTACCCACCCCCCCCCCCTCTTCCTTTGCCCCCTAAATGACCCTACCAAAAAAAATTTTTTTTTTTAATTTTGTATATAATCATCCCAAGCATTTATCTTTAGAGTTCTATGACTGCCGATTTCTGCCCTACCTCCCCCCCCCCCACCTCTTCCTTTGCCCCCTAAATGACCCTACCAAAAAAAAATTTTTTTTTTTTATTTTGTATATAATCATCCCAAGCATTTATCTTTAGAGTTTTATAACTGCCGATTTCTGCCCTACCCCCCCCCCCCCCTCTCTTCCTTTGCCACCAAAATGACCCCCTACCAAAAAAAAATGTTTATTTTAATTTTGTATATAATCATCCCAAGCATTTATCTTTAGAGTTTTATGACTGCCTGTTGCTGCCCTACCCGCTCCTCCCCCTTTGCCCGCTATATGACCCTATCAAAAAAAAAGAAATTTTAATTTTGTATATAATTATCCCAAGCATTTATTTTTAGAGTTTTATGACAAAGGTGAAATGTTTCCCCCACAGCCCTTGCCAGAGCGACCCCGCCAAAATACAGTTTTTATAGCCTCCAAAGAGAATTGTGATGAAGTCTAAGACGGTCTAGCAATGCCCATACGTTCGTCTGTGGAAAACATGATATTGTATATTTTTGAACCCCGCCCCCTTTAGTGGGCGTTGACGTACGATATTATATAAAGGAACTCTGTCCCATCAAGTTAAACATTTCAAATTCACTTACTAAATATTTGGAGGGTATTTAAGATTCGACCCGGTCGAATATAACGTTTTTACTTGTTAATTTTTTTCTACTTTTGGTGCTGCTTTTTCTGTATATACAATTATAATTTTTGATAATTTTTTCCACATTTTTCTGTAACGGTTTTCTCCAAGTTGCTTTTTTTTCTACTATTATAGAATAACTTTTTTTTTGTGGATTTTAAAATTCGACTCTTTTTCCAATTCAACCTTTTCTTATAATTTTGTAAACGGTACTAATTTATCATTTATTGTTTTTCTTTCTTACAAAACTGGATTTTTAATTTTTTGTCAATTGTACGTATAGATTTTAAAATTCTTGCTTTTTAGAATTTGTTTTTTCATTTCAAAGATTAGGTTTTAATTGTATAGGGTAACTGCTCTTGGTTCTTTTTTGTTTCTATATAGAAAAAAGTTAAAATGTTTCCCCCCATAAATGAATCAGTTTTCATTTTATTTATTTAACAATTCCATAAAGGTTACGTTTCATTAATGTCGCTTTTCCACAGATTTTGGTATTTTTTTTTTTTATAAAATTAGATTTTAATTATAGTTAAGTAAACCACGCGTTAAGTTTTCTTTTTTTCTTCTTTTTGACGGTCGCATATAAAGGTTCTCAACGAATATTCCAATGAAAAACAAACTTGATGTTTTAATTACTCAATTCAAAACGACTCTGGGTTTTATTTCTTATATCTATGAGAGCATACATAGGTAGACATATTTTTGACAACTTCAGAGCTGATATAATACAGTACTTAAAGTGCTTTAATTATCCAGGGATGGGATAATGTTTACGATCTGTTACAGTACCAATATTTTCTAAGTTTAAAAAAAACGTTGATTACGTCAAATTATTAATTAAAAAAAAACTTTTTCTAAGCAAACAGTCAAATGAAAAAATTTAAAAAATATAAGACAATAATGTTTTCCATTCAAGAAAAATATATATAAAAGAATGGTTGTTTGCTGGAGCATAAAACTGAATATTCGCCAAAAAAAAAAAAAAAAAATACGCGGTTGGATGTATCAAACTTAATAAGCTTTGATATTTGTCGGCATGGAAGATCATTTTCATATGGGAAACATATTCAAAATATTTTTGATAGGATTTTACACAGACTAACTAATAATAATAAGTTTATTACTAAATTAGGAGAATTAGTATAGTAGTGGAGAAAAATTGTATAAAAGGCATTGTACGTTATCGAAAGCATTGTTTATGACAAAATATTTTTCGCATATCATCATGTCTGAAATTGTTTGCTGGACACATATTCTCGAAAAATATATAAACAAATTCGTAAGCATCCGCCTTATATTCATTCGTCACTGTCTCATCGACGACTAAATTAAAGAGGGTAAGAATACGTGTGAATGATCTCAGCACAATTGTGCTATGAAACGCCCGTATCTGCCTTAGAATAAAATTCTATTTTCTGCAGGTTGCGACGTTACGGCTACATTTCATTAAAGTCAAGTAAGCGTTTTCGCAACTTGCCATATTACAGTTTGGATCAGCTGACACATTTACGATTTCAACGTTCGGCTAAATGAGCCTTTACATTTACGATTTCAACGTTCGGCTAAATGGGCCTTAAGTCTTACCGTGGTAGAAATATTATTCAGATAGAATATAGGTGCCTTATATTCAAACGGCAATACGTAACAATCAGTCTTTGGAACACCTAGCCATACAGTATTCAAATATTAGGCAACACACATATATTTGAAAGGGAATCATTAAACATTGCTAACTTTATTTTATTTCTTTTTCTTCTGAAATTTTTTATTTTTATTTAATATATGATTCCTTGTTACATATATCTATTCATAAATACATATATAAAAAAAATACACAGGTTAACCTAAAACTTTAATATAAAATTTTATATTATTTTCACATAATTGATTATATATGCACAGAATATGAAAATAGTAATTCTTCCTATTTGTAAGAACTGAAACCTGATCATGTTCTTCATGCAAACAAGTGGTGCTTGTTGCACATGTGAAGTTTTGAGCTCGTTCTATGCACTCTAACCAATTCTTTACATATAAGTTAACAATAAATATATTCAGTTCCATCAAATCAACATTTAGGTTAATAAACTTGCACGCGCCAAAATAAAACGCTTGCGATGCGACATAAGAAATAAGCAATTGGTGTTGCAATACTTCCGCTTAATTAGCTGTCCCAATAAAATATGTAGAACATTGTTGAGGTTGCATTTTGTTAACATAGCAATAGTTATTATTAAATAAAATATTTTAATTAAAGTTCAGTGATTATTCAACTCTAAATAAATAAAGTACACTTCAGACCTTCGGGCTGAAGACATTTTTTAAAAACAAAAATAATATGATTTTAGTTTAATTCGCGCCCGAGCAGGGACCTCGCGGTAACACAAATTCTTTAAATAACAATAAGCCCTTAAACCGGTAGAAAGTGAAAAAAAGTGTAAATCGTCCTACAAGATAGCACGTCGCCTATCCGCGTGGCCCCCAAATTCAATCCATATCCAGGTAGCAGAAACAAAATGGCCCCTTAGTAACTGTATACAGGAACAGACGAAAAGGAGCTGAAGAATTCAGCAGCCGCTGCTACAAACACAAAAGAAGGATGCAACTAATATTATTATTGTAAGTTAATATAAGAAAATTTTAAATCATTAAAAAGTGAACGAAAAAAAATAATGTATTAATTTTCATAAAAAAATTAAGTAAATTCTTATATTGCAAATATTAAATCAATTAATTAGATATTGTGAAAAAACAATACATTGCTCCTAGTAAAGAAATTAGATAAAATTTTTACAAAATAAAAATTTAAATAAAATAATCATTGTGAACAAGAAAAAATAATATATAAATATTGCTTAAATAATAATAATCAAAAAAATATTTTAAAAGAAATAAGGAAAAAATCCTTTTATAAAAATCCTTTTGTTAAGTTAATATAAATGAATATTTAAAAGAAAACAAGTGCTATACTAAGATTTATAACTGAATGAAAATCTGCGAGTCCTACGGGACCCTTCAGATTAATAAATTAATTTACTAGCGTAAAAATTACATAAAAATATATTTTAAAATTTTAATTAAACAAGAAGCTACGATTCCTAAGAGACCCTCTAGTTTCAAAAAAATAAACCATTACTAAAAATATAAGTTAATAAATATTAACAAGTTAAGGTTAGCCATTTTGTACTCCAAAGGGTATTTGAAAACTGAAACAGAAAATGTCCAATCCAAGTAATTTGATCAGACCAGCTATAATAAATGCGCAGGAAAATCAGCCAAATCAGATTGCATTTAATTGTCGGCAATGCGGATGCCATACTGGAGTCATATAATACCCCCTTGAACTGGGAAAGTATTGCTCGCTGCCTAACTCTGCACTACGCAGACAAGAGGGATGTTAGCACCCTCGAATATCAATTAACATCTTTGATTCAAGGTACAGAAACAGTTCAGGAATTTTATCAAAAAGTATACAACCACCTATCTCTAATACTCAACAAAATTAGCGCCATGGACATAGGACAAGAATCACTACACCTCTTCACCCAAACATATAGGGATAAAGCTTTAGATACCTTCATTAGAGGGTTAAAAGGAGAGTTGCCCAGACTGCTGGCAATGAAAGAGCCAAAGACACTGGCAATGAAAGAGCCAAAGACACTGGCTCGAATAAAAATTACATACGACCAGATTTCGTAAAAATCCTATTCCAAACAAAGACACATTTTATGCAAACTCGATTGCAGGGAAAGTAGAAATTCGCTTTCATACAAATACTTATCTATTTGGTCGAACAGACGTATCAATAAAATTTTTCCTATTGCCAGAATTAAAGACCTTTCACGGCATCATTGGAAACGACACACTCAAGGACCTTGGCGCTATTATTTACACTAAACATAACTACATGAAATTAGGAGACGGAAAGAGTTTTGTTAAACGAATTTTTAACCGGCAGCATAAACATGACGTCTATTCGAACTAGCCATATGACACTACGACAAAAGGACATGCTCAAGAAGGCTGTTAAAACATATGCTAATCTTTTTTCAACACCGGACGAAAAGTTGACATACACTACGAAAATCATAGGAGAAATACGGACGAAAACTGAAGACCCGATTTATTCGAAAACTTATCCTTATCCCATGAGCTTGAAAAAAGAAATAGAGTCCCAGGTAAAAACTTTACTAGATGATGGTATTATTAGGCCATCAAAATCTCCCTATAATTCACCAGTGTGGATTGTACCCAAGAAGATCGACGCAAGTGGAGAAAAAAAGTACAGAATGGTGATAGACTACCGTAAACTTAACACAGTCACCATAGCGGACAAATATCCCTTACCAGAGATTAATGAGGTAATACCTCAATTGGGTAAAAGCAAGTATTTTACGGTTTTAGACCTAAAAAGTGGTTTTCACCAAATACCTTTGAAGCCCAAAGACATAGAAAAAACAGCGTTTTTAATTAACAATGAGAAATACGAATTCACTCGTTTACCATTTGGACTAAAGAATGCGCCAGCCATATTCCAACGTGCGCTGGACGATATTCTCCGTTTTCATATTGTTGTTAGGTGTTATGTTTATATTGACGACCAGATGAGGATCAACATATAATTGATATAATTCAAGTTTTCCGGACTTTACACAAAGCTAACATGAAAGTTCAGCTAGACAAGTGTGAATTTTTTAAGGATAAGGTTGAATTTTTAGGATTTATCGTTTTTTGCCAAGGTATACAAACAAACCCAAAGAAAGTCGAAGCCATCATCAATTTTCCATATCCCAATACTTTAAGAGATCTTCGATCCTTTCTTGGACTATCCGGTTATTATCGCCGCTTTGTCAAGGATTACGCGAAAATAGCAAAACCCTTGACAAACCTCTTAAGAGGGGAAGAGGGAAGAGTATCCCGAAACCAATCTAGTAAGACAAACCTGCGAAAATAGCATTTGAGATATTGTCATCAAGAGATGTGATCTTGACATACGCAGATTTTAGCAAAAGTTTTGAACTGACAACGGACGCTTCAAACTACGTAATAGGAGCCGTTCTTAGTCAGGAAAATATACCAATAACTTTTATCTCTCGATCTCTTAGTAAAACCGAAGAGAATTACGCAGCTAACGAGAGGGAAATGTTGGCTTTTATTTGGTCATTGAATTCACTTAGAAACTACTTATATGGCCGCGCTAAAGTGATCATATACACAGATCATCAATCGCTTGCTTATGCTATGAGCAATAAAAATAATAACTCGAAAATGAAACGCTGGAAAGCTATACTGGAAGAATATAATTATGAACTCCACTATAAGCCTGGCAGAAGTAATGTTGTAGCAGATGCTCTTTCAAGACCTCTACGTAATAAAATTACCAATATTATGCCTTAACATCTACAGTACACAGTAATGAAAGTTCAGGGGAAAATTTAATTCAATCAGTAGAATGTCCTATTAACGTTTATAAAAACCAAAAATTTTATACTGATAGGAGAGACAAGCAATTATCAGTTTAAACTTCCCTTCCCAACATTTCATAGACATATTATTACAGCCCCAAATTATTTAGAAGAAGACCTTATGGCAATCGTGAAGAAATATCTTAACCCAGATATAGTGAACGGGTTGTTCACAAATGAAAATATTATGGGACAAATTCAATCAATATATTCAAATAATTTTTCAAATTATAAAGTTAGATATACACAAACAAAAGTAGAAGATTTGACAGATCCTTTAAGACAAGAGGAAGAATCACTAAAGATCCATAAAATGCCCATAGGAATGCAAGAGAAAATAAAATGCAACTCCTGGAAAAATATTATTTTCCAAAAATGGGTGAAAAACTAAAAAAATAATAGACCAATGTAAAATTTGCAAAGAAGGGTAATACGATCGTCATCCCAATAAATCTAACATATCACACACCCCGGTTCCTCAATATGCTGGAGAAACACTAGACATAGATATTTGGTCCACTGAAAAACATTTTATATTAACTGCAATAGATAAACTCACAAAATATGCTCAAGCTAGCCCAATCAATTGCAGATCAGTCGCAGACATCCGAGAACCGCTAAGGAGAACACTATTTAATTTCGGAGTACCTAGAATGGTTGTCATAGACAACGAAAAACGGTCAGGTAGAACGCTTCCATTCTACCTTATCAGAAATAATGCGTTGCCGTAAAACAGATAAAATACATAGAAGTTTTCATGAGCTATTAGATAGATCAGTTTATGAATAGAATTACACTATTCACTCCACCACGGGTAGGAAACCGATTGAAGTATTTTTTGGCAGAAGTGTCAGCACGAACCCGGAACAGTATGAAAATGCTAGAAAGGAAAACATAGAGAAATTAGTGCAAAAACAGGAAAAAGATTTAAAATTTCATAACAAAGCAAGAAAACCATTTAAAGACTATGCCACAGGACAGAAAATATATGTAAAAATCAGTAAACGGTTAGGTTCAAAGTTGTCCCCCAGGTATAAAGAAGAAATAGTTAAAGAAAATAAAAGGAGCACTGTTTTGACTAATTCAGACAAAATAATACACAAAGACCACATTAAAAACTAAAAATTTAATAACCTTTTACAGACTATCCTTCCCACTGCTACAAGCAGAAATTCAAATTCTTAACTATACCGATTCGCACATGCTTACGATAGGGAATGGTTATGGGAAAATACAGGACGGAACATTGAAATTTATTCACCAAATAAATATTGATTCATACAATGACTTCTTGGAAAAGACAAAAAAATACATTTAGTCAAATATACCCGAAACTAATCCTTTGCATCCAACGTTACATTATGAATTACATCAGACAATAGACTTATTGGAAACACTTAAGGACTACATCCCCAATAGACAGCCCAGATCAATTGATACTATAGGAAAGATCTGGAAATTTATCGCCGGATCTCCTGATCACGACGATGCAGAATATATTTATAAGACCCTAGATGAGCTAACCAGTAATAATAATAAACAAGTAATAATTAATACAGATTTCAGTAATCAAATCAAAAATATTACAAATTTAATTAATAAAGTTTCGAATTCCATACGGAAAGATAGCTATTTTTTGAATGAAAATATAGCAATATTATCAAATAAGATAAGATTAGCTAAAGAAGGAATAATAAATATTAAATATGCCATACAATGGGCCAAAAATAATGTTATAAACTCATTCTTATTAAATAAAAATGAAATGAATATAGCAATTAATCAACTAAAGGAACATATGCCTTTTAACAATATTGAAGAGGCATTAGAATTAGCAAAGATTAATATATTAACTGATAATTCAAATATTTTGTATGTAATTAAAATTCCTATAACAAATCCAATTCTTTATAAAAGCATTATAAAAAATAATACTATCATTAATGTAAATTTTAAAGAAATACTTTTAAATGAAAAGGAAATTTATGCAATAAAAGGAAATTGTAGAGCTTATAATAAAATTAAAATTTGTAACAAAAACCATTTATTAGATTAGAGCCAAGATAACTGCACAAAAAACATTATATTTAGTCAACAATCAATCCTCATGCATAAAAAGCAATGTTCATCACATACCATTGAAGAAATTTCAGACGGAATCCTATTCCTAAATGATGTTAATAAAATCATTTCAACAGATACAATGAAGTATAAGTTAAAAGGTACATTCCTAATCAAGTTCGATAACACAAGAGTAGCAGTGGATAATAAAATATATCAAAAGCTAGAAGCAATAGTACTACAGTCGTCAAATATTCCCCAGGTACCAAAGGATAAAATGGAAATACCTATCACAAGAGTACATGACTTGCCCTATTTTTAGTCGATCGAGGACAATCGAATTTAAGGATGGAGGAGTTAACAATAAATATATTCAGTTCCATCAAATCAACATTTAGGTTAATAAACTTGCACGCGCCAAAATAAAACGCTTGCGATGCAACATAAGAAATAAGCAATTAGTGTTGCAATACTTCCGCTTAATTAGCTGTCCCAATAAAATATGTAGAACATTGTTGAGGTTGCATTTTGTTAACATAGCAATAGTTATTATTAAATAAAATATTGTAATTAAAGTTCAGTGATTATTCAACTCTAAATAAATAAAGTACACTTCAGACCTTCGGGCTGAAGACATTTTTTAAAGACAAAAATAATATAATTTTTGTTTAATTTATACATGACACGATCGTACAAATATTTAAAAGCAATAAGCACGAGGAGTACCAGCAACTTGTTGTAATCGGCAAGTTTGTTGTTCTCATTATACTACTTCTACTTCTATGTGTTCTTTGGCTCTACACCCCTAGAAGAAATAAATGACTGAAACTATACATACAGAACTTTTTCCCTAACACTTTTAAACATATGACTGACAATTGTTGAATTTTTGACAATATTTTTAATTTCAGTTTTCGTTTATTTGTGGTGTTGTGGTTTCAAATAAGAAATCCTTTATATTTGTATGGATAATGATATGTAAGTATATTATTGTTGTTTAATGTTAAGCCTAGTACTCTGTTTAAAATTTCATGTGAAATTCTGACAGAACCCATACAAAAAATATTCAATCGAAATATTTGTGGAAAAATGTTGCTAAGCTAGTACTCTATTTTAATTATGAAAAACATGTGAAATAATATGAATGTTATTTATTTCCTACGAAAATTGTTTGACACTAAAAATTTTCTCATTGAAAATGGAAAACATTATTTCATTTAAACAGGAAAAAACTGAAACTGAAATAACTGATGTTGCGTAACAACTAGGCTTAAAGCCTAGTACTCTGTTCGAATTTGTGAAAAATGTTGAGCAACATTAATTATTTCACTTGGAAAATATGACGTTTAAAATGTGGTGTCGTAAGTTTGATTTTTATTTATTTCTTTTATATATTTATGAACAGCTGCCAAAATTCCGTATGAAGTAAACAACATTTTCTTTATTTCACAGCTTTGTTAAAATGTTGCAAGACACATTTCATATGTTTTTCCACGAGAAACACAACATTTCTTCATGAAGTTTCCACTAAAATTTTTCATACATGTATTTTAACATAATTCCACACGAAATTTTGAACGGAGTACACACGGCTTTACACATAATCAAAATAAAAGGTTATTTTTATAGGTAAAGTGGTTACCAATATAGAGTTCGGTGATTAATTCAGCACCTAGATGGCCAAGTTATTCAATGTTCTGTGATTTGTGTTATGCTGGGAAACCATTGCATGGAAAATACAGAAGTAAAGGTAAGATTAGTAAAAATTTGTTGTAGGTATCTAAATATCATTTCATTAATATTGGTTGTTGTTTTTTTCATTTTAGGCATTATATCTAATTCTTTGCAGCAACAAAGAATGCGGGCCAAGAAAATTAGAACTCGTATATTTTTAAACTTAAATAGGATATGTAAGTATATTGTTTAAAGCTACAAATAAAAGCTGTGATAAGAATAATTTGTTTTATAGGTATTGGTGATTCCCAATATATTTCCCGGTCAGTAGATGAATTCATTGATGCACTTAGCACATTGATGAATAATAGCACAAATCCCAGATCCTATGTTTTGTGTAAAAGAAAAAAAAATATCGTACTGAAAATCAAGAAATGAAGGTATGCTCAGATAATATTTATTGTAGCTAAAACTCATTTGCTTAATATTGTTTGTTTTATTTTAAGCATTATCATCCTCTTGCATCAACAACAAAATCGAATAAAGAAGTAGCTGTTAAACTTAAGAATATTTACTTTTTAATGTTTTATTTTTTCATTATAATTATTGATATACATACATATATCATTTTAAATTAAATTTAAATTTTTTTTTATTTTCACTGAAGAATATACAAAAAAAATTGATTCAACAGGTTTGAGTAGTCATTTGATTCCTCAGCACTAAGCAATCAACTGATGTCATGTGTCTACATACTGATACAAAATAGCACTAGAGTGAGCAGTTGAGATATATTTTCTAATGTCGACAGACCCTACAAGAACACTATCGAACATTTGACAAGTCATTTGTTTGATAGTGCTGAGGGCTTAATACCTCATTGCCTATACAAAGCTTCCCATCATTTTGTTAAAGGCAATATGAAAAAGCGGAGGTAAACTGTAAATTGATTTTTTTATACATACAAGAGTAACCAAAAAGAAAACTGACGTTGTTTTTTTTGTTAACTAAAACTATTTATAATTTACGAAGAACAAAATTGGTATCAAAAATTAAAAAATAAAAATTTCGAATCCAGGGTTGGACAAGTGCAATATTTTATAGTACATGAAAGTGACAAAAATGGTTAAAAATTTTTCTTATATAAAACTACTTTGTACTTAATGAAGATTAGCATTGGCAAAAAAAAATTAAAATTTCGCTTCCAGGGATGTGAAATTGAAATTTTTTACACATAAAAGCAACCAAAATTCGATTTCAGGGTTGGATAACTGCAATATTTTGTAGTACATGAAAGTGACCAAAATGGTTACAAATTTTAAGTTTTTCTTAAATAAAACTTATGAAATTTTTTTTTATTTAACACATTGTTGTCACAATACTATTATACATAAATGAAATTTATTTGTTGGTGGTTAAGCAATGTCTATATGCATTTCATTGGTGCTTTACCAAATCGTCAGTAGACTTTAACCACAGTTAAAGGTGTAGAAAAATAAAATAGATTCGTATCGAACATACTTTATTTGTTGGTTTAGTTTTGTATGAGTTGCAAGCCTATGTTCTTGTTCTGTTGTTATTTTTGAAAATAGTTTGTAATTTACAAGTTGTGAATTCTCAGATGGTTTTCGGAAGTATATGCATAAGATAAGAGGTTTTTAGCTTTTCAAAACTGTGGTTAAAGTCTACTGACGATTTGGTAAAGCACCAATGAAATGCATATAGACATTGCTTAACCACCAACAAATAAATTTCATTTATGTTAAATAAAACTATTTTATGCCACATTAAGAGTTGAAACTGAAACATTTTTTTAGCATAAAAGTAACCAAAAAGGCAATTGACGTTGTTGTTTTTGCTAATTAAAACTATTTTATAATTCAGGAAAAACAAAATTGGTATTACAATTTTAAAAAATTTAAATTTCTATTGCAAGGTTGGACAAGTGATATATTTTACGGTACATGAAAGTGACCAAAAAGTTTAAAAATTTTAATTTTTTGTGGGTGCTGTTGGCTGAAGTAGTAGAACACGAGACTATGAAGCGGAGAGTCCTGAGTTCGAGCCCCCGCTGAGTCATGAAATATTGTGTTGAATTCTTCTGATCAGCATTAGTGCGTGGTTGTGTTAGTTGTTGCCAGCCTGTTTTCAGTGATGAAGGCATAGTACTGATCACTGGACAATTACTGGCAGCGACTGACCCAATCATGTACTAAAAGCAGAGTAGCAGCACCCACCTTCGTCGGCCCTGTAGCAAAAACTAGCCGGCGAGGTAAAAAAGGTTGAAATAGCTACAACAAAAAAAAAAAAAACTGTCTATCTTCTCATCTTTCCTAATCTGTCCCCTCAGTACTATCCCCTCGTTTTCAGTTCCAGCGCAATGCATTGCATATATAGGGGACATTCCCTGAGTGCTGGTCCTACTCCTAAAAAAAAAAAAAAAAAAAAAAAATAAAACTATGTGGTAAAAAAGTTGGAAAATCAAAATATTTTTGGTATATAAAAGTACCCACATAATTTCCATATTTTATTTTTTAGTGAATTGAACCTATTTTATACTTCAGGAAGAATTAAATTGGTATTAAAAGTTTTAAAATTAAAAATTCGTTTTCAGGGTTGGAAAATCGAAATTTTTTCGTACATAAAAGTAGCCATATAAGTTCGCAATTTTGGTTTTTTGTAATTAAAATCTTTTTTATACTTCGGGAAGAGTTAAATTGGTATTAGGCTTTTGCTCTAAGTAAATTCAAAAACATTTGCTTTTTTAAAAATTCTCAGATTAATGCCAAGTACAAAAGGAGATCAAAGCACAGAAATTCAAAACAAAAAGGAATTAAAAAAAACTATTTTCTTTATACGCTAACTGTTCTTGGCTTTACTCATTGCTACTCACTATAAGCAAAGCAAAGTAACAATTTTTTTTGATAATATTCTGCAAAACACTTGCAAGATTCTTATTTTAAAACGTAGGTATTTTAAGCATTAAATAAAGCAATGGTTATAGCTTTTTAATTTATCTTATTTGCACATTATTAATAATAATTAAAATAAAAACTATTATTTTGTTTAACCTTTATTTATATTTTGAAACAATTGTATTGTTAAGATCAGAGAAGAGGTTATAAGTTAAAATATAAGAAACTTTGATTTAAATTAAAAGTAATAATGGATTATGATCAAGTGAGTTAAATTATTAAAAACACATATGTGCCATACGTGATAATTGTGTTTAAGTTTCAATAAAAAATTTTTTTAAAAAATCGTTTTATCTTATATTTTTATCTATAATTAATTAAACTTTTTATTTACTTTTAATTTAACTTTTTATTTACAGAGTTTATTTTATATTTTTAATGATAGATAAATATTTGTGATATTAAAGAAAAACTGAAAAATAATATGAAATATGTAAAATAATCTGGCAACGCTATGAGTGAATGACGTGTATTTGTGGTAGTTCACTAAAACTCTGCATAATTTGTTACTTAAATTCGGGATAATTGTTTAACTATTACCGGTATTTCCAATAACTATATCAATACCTCTTATGGAGCTACAGTTGCTATTTACTCTGTATACACGACAATCAATTGATTTATCTTAAGCTGTTGTATGTATGTGCATTCTTTTGGCGCGGGTTCTGACTTGCAATCCTAACCTAAAATTGTGAAGCCTTGTCTTAACTACCTTGTTGCAGCCGCATTGACCAACAAGGCTTCCAACTAGCTCGACGGTTGGTACGCTGCACATAAAAAAAATGAAAATTATACGACAGAATCTACAAACACAAACATGTACTAAACCGATGACACTCTTGCTGAAACAGATGTTTTATTTTCTCCAGCATTTCGCCCGCCCAACCTTGTCACAAATATGTTCCAAAATAAATGACCCACTTACATCCACCCAACTCCTTTTACTTACACTCACGTCATGCTATGTCCCTTAAAAAAAATTATTCCATCAGGGATTTTTCCATCACAATAATTATAATTATTTATTACATAAAAAACAAGCTTAAACTAACAGAGCAATATAGATATAAAAACCTTTTCACAAAAAGACGAAATCTAGGTATAATAAAAATATTGACTCAAAAACACAAATTTTGAACGGTAATTTATATCGGAAGGTAACTTAGGTATTATATTATAGTTTTAACAATTCTTATATCATAAATATCTATTTGACCCAATTCAATCCTGATAAATTCCTTCCTAATTAAGGTGATTGACGCAAACTTATGTTTAACCTAGCCTGAAGGAGCTCCCTAAGGTTAGTCTATATATTTTGTAGCACTTTCAGGAATTACTTTTAAAGCTTGAAGTGGATCAAGAAATATGACAACAACAAAAAAAATCTTTGTTTTCTTCTTCTTGCCTACTTTCAGGCCTTTTGATATTCGTACTAGCTATTGATCTAATTTCCTAACCTGGGGGTCAATTCTGGTTCTGTGAAAACGTGAAATGAAAAAAAACTTTTCATTTTCGTTTTCATAACAACTTTTCATAACACTTTTCACATTTACACAAAATGCGATTCCCGTTCATGTTATGAAAAACTGTTTCATTCCAGTTGTATCCATGAAAATACTGTAACCATGCTATATAACAAGGCAGATTTACCAGGTACTCTTACTAGTACAACAATGAAACAACACCAAAAACAACACGTATTTTGTTGGTAGAAAATGAAGAGCTAATGTCAAAATCAAGGAAGAAGAAGCATCATTAACAAGGAAGATTTAAGAAAAAAAAAAACATTTTATGTGGCTTGTATATAAACTTTTGACAGTAGCTCAACAAATTTCAATATACAGCTGCGGCACTGAGAGTACCTGGTAAATCTGCCTTGCTATATAACTTTCAATGTCACTTACAGAGGGCGAAGTTTAAAAGTTTCGAGTGCGGCGTTAGGCCGCATACACAATTTTGTAATTTCTTGAGCCGCCGCCTTAATGTTCATCTACTGTTGGTTGAGTTTTTGAATATGTTAAACATTTTGTGTCTAACTTAGTTATTATTAAACAAATATTAGCACAAAAATATAAAACACTAAGTATAATTGCAACTATTAGTATTAATACATTGCAAAGGGAAGCTATTTTCATACACATATTTAACAATAAAACATATGTAACCATTGTTACAAACGCGCGTACATATATATATATATATATAAATATATATATATATATATATATATATATATAGGTATATATTCATACATATATATATATATATATATATATATATATATGTATATTATATATATACATATATATATATATATATATATATATATATATATATATATATAGGTATATATACATACATACATATATATATATATATATATATATATATATATATATATATATATATATATACACTATTTTTTCTTTACATTTAGCTGGTATTTCCTCAATTTTAGGGGCTGTTAATTTTATTACTACAGTAATTAATATACTATATATATATGTATATATATATATATATATATATATATATATATATATGTATATATATATATAAGTATATATATATATATATATATATATATGTATATATATATATATATATATATATATATATATATATATATATATATGTATATATATATATATATATATATATATATATTTATATATAAATGTATATATATGTATATATATTTATATATAAATGTATATATATGTATATATATATATATATATATATATATGTATATATATATATATATATACATATGTATATATGTATATATATATATATATATATATATATATATATATATATATATATATATATAATGCATATAAATACATATAAAAGAACAGAAAAGTTAATGAAAAGCATTAAAAGTTAAATGAAAAATATTAAAAGTTGAATGAAAAGTATTAATAGTTGAATTCACTTTTTTAAAAGTATTTCCATAAACTGTTGCGCGTTTTCATCTTCTCCATTGTTATCACGATAATAAATTAAGTGAAAATTTTTTTTTCATATGAAAACTTTTTGACAGTTGTTTACACAGTTGCATTGAACCAGAATCACCATTGATGTGCAAATATGAAAAAATTTCGTTTCATTCCGCCTGTTTTTTACATTATGAAAACACATTATTGTCCTTACGTTTTTTCATAGTACGCGAATCAGAATTACTATGAAAAGCTGAAAAAACTTTTCATTTCACGTTTTCACAGAACCAGAATCGACCCCCAGCTCTAAAAAAACAAAATGTTAACTAACACTAGACATACAATACAATAAAACTTAAAGATAAAAAAAATGATATATTTAAATTAAACTAATTAGATGCCTGAGACTAAATTATGTCGACGTTTTTCCTTAGGGGGGTTTTTTTCGCTAAAAATTTTGGTATGATGCAACTTCACCGTTTGCGATCAGCACTTTTCTCAACATTTCTGATGAATTTTCTAATGAAGTTTGAGATTCTCACGAACTTAGGACTTTTCCTTAAAAATTAAAATTTTTTGATACCTGGCTGTGTCGCTTGTATTTTTTTTTCACATAACCTCTTTTTTTCGGGTCTGGTCACCTCCACCTCTTCAATATTGGCTGGATTTTTTATTTAATATCCCCGTTTTTTTTCTTTTCCTTTGTTCTCCACACGGCCAGGTTTTTTTTTTCTTTAATAAATATTTTCTTCAGATCGCACACAAAATGAACCAATTAATATTTTGAGGATATTATTTTTCGAATAAATTCCAAAGTCTCTGTATGTATTTTATATATATTTTTTTCTTTTGTTATTTAAAATTTTATTGGCGACTGCCCCGAATGATCGCTTTTTTCAAAATGCCCTTTTACAATTCCTTTTGGTACTCACAAACCATAAAACCATTCCAAAAAGAAAATATCTATCTCTTCTTCCATTACGCCATATCCTTCCAGCACAACTTTATAATCTCTCCCGCCAAAACTCCATCTTTTATCGTTTGTTTGCATACTCGAAATTCCTCCATCTATACTGCTGAAATATGTATAACGAATATACCTTTGGAGTTTCTATATATAAACAACAAATACTATTTAAAATTTTTTCAGGATAACTGGCATTTTATTTGTTATCATGGCATTACCCTCACACACACTATATATGTATGCCCATAATAATTGTAGCAACACTACAGTGCTAGCAACTGTACGGTGTGTACGGCGAATTCACCAGGAATGTCACTTTATATAAAAAAGAATATCAACACACATTCATACATTAACACCAAACCTATAAGAACGATCATATTAAAGTGCATGTAAACAAACAAAAATAAAGAACTCCTAAGACAATAAAATAAATTGTTTCTTATCTATGGAATTAGTTGAAAGTGGTGACAACAACATTATGGCTCCAGGGGGTCCGCAACAAAACTCCGTGTCCTACTAGAACTCGTTGTGGGAAACGGTGTGCGGATATCCTACCCCTTTATGGAATACACACACGTGGGGAACTCCCATGACCCTGATAAGAGTCTCATGCTCTACTTGCGTCTAGCCGGGCATGGCAAATAAACAACAAATTTACTACAATTCCAAAAAAAAAAACAGGCGATTCGCATCCTCTAAATCCAGTACATCCTTTACTCGAGCTACAGCCGACTGCTGAACTTTTCAGTACCAGAAAGTCCATAGTGGCAAACCACAAAAACAAAAGACAATAATTTTTTTTCGTAATTGGTTACTGTTTAAACCAATTGGGCACTTACAGTGTGAACAAATTTAAAAAGATAGCCTACAAAAATCTTGAGGCAAATAAAAATATCGTGTATCCATTACTAATATAATTTTGTCAAATATTTTCAGAATTCTTTATCTATTTTCTTTTATTTTAGCTCGGTTAACGCCCCTCGGATCTGGGTGCGCCAATCTCTGGACCTTTTTCTGTTGCACTTTTTATAGAAAAAATATGCTTCAAACAAATGTAATTTAGAAGTGACCTTATATCATTCGCCATGGTTTCTTTCGGAACACAATTACGGGAAGTAACAGCTACTTTATTCATCCACTGGGATATTTACCTTGTGTGAACTCTTTTTTTTCTAGGTTCTCTCTTTCCACCTCCTCAACGCCGTAATGATGTCTAACGACGCCTGTTCTACCCACACAGAAACACACATATATCACAGCTGAAATCAGGTATATTTTTTTTTTGTTACTTGCTATTGCCTGTCTTATACTATCATTGCCTCTTCCCCGCTAAACAATAACCTTTATCACAGATGAAAAATAAGAAAAGTAAACTAAAATGTAAAAAAATGGGACTCTACCACATTTAACCTTAAAAAAAATCACAGAAAATATCTCTAATATTGCCCCTGCTCAATCAAACCTTTTCACTATTCCCACTCAAGCTTTTATATCTTTTACGTGATACACACCAATAGGCTTTCCCTCTAAATTCTCTAACTCATACATTTGGTTACCGACAGGTCGGACAACTCTGCACTTCAGAAATTTCCGGCAGAACTTAGCATTTATATTTCTCGCAAAATTGCTTTGTACCATATCTCGGCGGTACACTTCCTGTCCCGGCACAAATTTTATCGCCCTCGTTCTTTTAGTATAGGTCGCGGCGCTTCTCTCGTAGGCGTTGGACATATTTTGCTTGATTTTTTCACGTATTGATTCCATCTTGTCATTCGGTTCCTGTAGAATGCGGTGATCGGTAATGGATCCTAGTTTTCTGGTTAGTTTATAGTCCGCGCCACTTGAAAACATGTGAAAACCGAATAAAGCAAAAAATGGGGTAAAACCAATTGCGCTATGAAACGAATTCCTCAACGCACAATCGATTTCCGACAAATACTCATCCCAGTCCCGATGACCTTCTTTCAAATATGCTCGTATTGCTGATAAAATCGATTGATTAACTCTTTCCGACGCATTGCTACTTGGCTGATAAACAGGTGTTTTGATGTGTTGAATCTTATAGATATCTACTAGATCTTGAAACATTTTTGAAGTAAATTGTACACCATTATCTGTGTGTATAATTTCAGGCACGCCAAATTTATGGAATATCTCGTGTGTTAAGAATTCCACCACGTTTGCAGCTGTAGCTTCACGCATAGCTTTTATAAAGGTGTATTTGGAAAAATGGTCTAGTACAATGAAAACATAGCAATTCCCGCTTTTGGATCTAGGATATTTTCCTAAAAAGTCCAAATACAATTTTTGAAACGGTCTATCTGTGATGACCTGATTACCAATTCCTGAACAAAGATTTTGATTAGACGGTTTTGTCTCTTTGCAAATCTGACAATTTTTTACAAACGTTTTAACTTGCACAGACATCTTGGGCCAGTAAAAGAACCTCCTCAACCGCTCTAACGTTTTAAAACCGCCGCAATGCGATGCTGTTGGACAATTATGTTCCTTTTCTATCACCGCCTGGGTAATATTTGTTGGAATCCATAGCTTCCACTGGTGTTCATTTTAAAATCCTCTGTCGTATGAAGTTCTTTTGAATACAAGACCATCTTCCACCTTCAACTCTGGCATAACGTTATTATTAGCTTTTATATGGTCGATCAACTCCATGTACTCTTCACTCTCAAATTCATTTGTTTCAAATCCCAATATATTTTCCAGGTCTATTTCGGCAATTTTGAGTTCCTCTTCCAGCATTCGAGACAGTGTGTCAGCTACGATATTTTCGGACCCCTTCCTATGAACTATATCAAAATCGAAGGTATGCAGTTGAAGCGACCATCGTGCCAGTCTTCCTGACAGGTCCTTTAAAGACATCAACCACTTGAGGCTGGCGTGATCCGTCACTATGGTAAAAGGCATCATTTCGACGTATGGGCGGAATTTTTTTACAGCCATTACTGCAGCTAGACATTCCTTTTCTGTTACGCTATAATTTTTTTGGCACGCATTCAACTTTTGGCTATAAAAGGCTATATGATGTTCTTCGTTGTTTCCTCCTGTTTGGTACAAAACTGCGCCTATGCCGTAGTCACACGCGTCGCATTGAATAAAAAATCGTTTGGAGAAATCGGGGTGCTTTAATATCGGTGCAGGAGTTAACGCTTGCTTTAGTTCTTCAAAAGCCACAATTGCCTCCGGAGTCAAACCTTTTTGACTTTTTCAGCCTGTCCGTTAGGGGTGCAGATATTGATGCAAAATCCTTAATGAATCTGCGGTACCAGCCTGCTGTGCCCAAAAAGCTGCGCACCTCCCGAGGAGATCTGGGTACCCTTATTTCTTTAATCGCCTTTACTTTCTCCGGATCTGTTCTGAGATTTCCACCTCCAACAATAAATCCGAGATACTTTAATTCCTGGAAACAAAATTGTGATTTTTGTAGACCGATAGTAAGGTTGGCCTTTCTCAGACAAGTTGCCACTTCCTCCAGAATCTTTAAATGATTTTCAAAACTGTGGGAAATTACCAGGAGATCATCCAGATAAATAAACACATTTTCTTTAAATTTTTGCGGAATAACCTTATCCATTAATCAGCATAGCCGCTGAGCTGCGTTGCAGAACCCAAACGGCATTACGCGGAATTGATACAGAGGCCGACCTGCTACGGTAAACGCTGTGTATGGCCTACTTTCTTTATCTAGCTCGATCTGCCAAAACGCGAACTTTAAATCGACACTACTTATAAAATATGTCTCATCGATTCTGCTCAGAATGCCCTCAATATTCTGGAGTGGATATGCATCTTTTATGGTAATTTTATTTAGCTTCCTGGCATCCAAACAGAACCTATTCTTCCCTGGCTTCCTGACAATTGTTGTTCTATTCGACCACGGGCTTTCACATTCTTCAATGACATTTAACTCTAACATTTTGTCTACTTCTGAATACACAATTTCTTGCACCGCTGGTGACAAAGGGTAATGCCGGTCCTTAAAAGGCACCGCACCATCTACTAACTGGATTGAATGTCTTTCCATATCAGTGCGACCTAATCCCTCCTTTTCGAATGCTGGAAATAACTATTACTTTATTTAATTTCTCACGCTGTTCACTGTCTAACACATGCGGATTGGACTTGTGATTTTCCGCTTCCAACTGGTGCGATAAATTTCCTACGTCTATTTCTTCGACTCCAAAAACTTCTGGTGCTAGATTGAATATCTTCCAGAAATCAACCCCTAAATATGCTTCCTGTTCCAGGTCGGGACACAAATAAAACATAATATTTTCCGTAGTATTGTTAAACGTCACTTCTAGTTCTACCTTCCCTAATAATCTGTGCATTTTTCCGGTTGCTGTGGCAATGAGAGAATACATCGGCTTGAAATTAACGTGCCATTTATCCATAATTTCCCTACATCCCTTGCCTAACAAGCTAACCGACGCTCCAGTGTCCAATAGGCCTGTTATGTGTGTATTTTTCACGCAGATTTTGGCGAACATACGGGGGTCAGACTTTTTATATATTATATATATGGTTTCTATCAGTTGCTTCCTTAACCTACGTTTTTCTATAAATTTTTCCCTTAATTTTCTTATTCTATTTGAAATTATTTTACTATCAACTATTTCATCATCGAAAATCGCTTCTCTAATTTGCGCATAATTTTTCTCCCTTTCTTCGAATGTGTGAAGATGACGCATTCGAGGATTTATTTTATTAATTTGCATGGTCTTTTTAATTAAATTTATCCTATTTTGTCTTATAGCGGTGCTGTTGGCTGCGGGTTCTCCTTGGAACGAAGTTTCCCCGCCACTACCTCGCCCCTGTGAAAATTTCTATCGATACAATTTTCGCAGTTGGGAGATTTGACGTCCGGCTTACCACATCTGTAGCAGAATAATGCCCGGGATTCAGATGGACAATTGTTGAAAATATGCCCGGTTTGTCGGCAATTCCAACAAATTAACACTTTACCGGCTACTGGATTTTGTTCCCCCCTGTGTACTAGCGCTGCTACTTCCTCGAATGGTGTGTCATCAAATTTTTCAGAAAGCTCACTCACTCGTCTCGGGTACCTATTCGTGGGCATAGACGATTGTATCATTTTGGGCTCTCTCTTGCCAAATACCCTATCGGCCTCTACACACTCTTGCCTAAGCTCTTCAACCGAATTCACTGACATCGGGTAAACCCTACCTCTAATATCTTCCCGTAAATTTTTTTTGATCATCTTTATCATCTCCTTTTCAGATATTGACCTATCCAGTCGGGCTCGCATTTGCGTCATTGCAAAGAAAAATGCATCAATTCCTTCACCGGGTTGTTGTTTTCTTTCAACCATTTCGCTTAACAACTCGAAACTTGATCGGGTATTTTGGTATTGTTTCAATAATGCCTCTTTTAACGTGCTCCACTCGGTCACGAAGTTGGTCTGAATAAACAACCAATACCACTTTTCTGCTATACCCTTTACCAAAAAATGGAAGTTATCCAGTACGTCTTTCCAAGATACCATATATTGTCTCTGGAGACGCTCTATACGGAAGACAAAGTCTTCAACTGCCAACTTATTTGGGTTTCCATCGAACTCTATTCCCCATTTGTCGACACGCACGTTGTGGTTACTTCTCGAATAATTTGTGTCGCAATGATCATCGGGCAGCCTACGATTAAGTTTTGGCGAGGCACTTTCAGCACAGGCCTCACTATTATTACTTGATTGTGATCCTTGACCAATCCTTTCCTGCATTTTTATATTGTCCTGCTGGGTTTGTTGCAAAACTAGGCCCATTTTGCTTACTGCAGAAGCTAATTCCCCCATTTGCCTCCTTAACTCCCCCAGTTGTGAGGTCGGATCGTTTTCTACCCCCGCTCTAAAACCTTCATACGCCCTGCGGGCGGCCTCACTTGTGGTCGGTTGGCTAGCATTTATACTCTGCGACTTATCTATAATTTGCGGAGCTTGATTTCTGGTTTCCTGACTCATTTTAAATTCAATGTTCCTCTTGCACTTGGTTTTCTGCTAGGTGTATTGGATTTGTATGCTTTGTCAAAATCGAATGGTGTAAACCTATTCAGATCAAAATAGACTTGCCTCTCTCTTTTTCGGTTTTCTTTTTCACAAGATCCTTTTTTCATCCCCTATTGAGTCTTAAATAACAATTCCTGTTTTTTTTCTTTTTCTTACTGCCAATATCCGATTCTTATGTGGCTTCAATTTCAGTTCAAACGAATTTAATTGTAATATATTATTTCAAATTTTCTTTTCAGGCAGAGCTTTTTTGGACACTATTGGGTTTGGCATGAACATGAGTAGCGGTCGTCGGAGTGGATGTATATATATATATATATATATATATATATATATATATATATATATATATATATATATATATTTATAATTTGATATGCGTTTTGGGGTGTCATTGGCCGTACATAAATCAAACGTTACTACTATTTGTAAAACATCCATACGATCACGAATATCATTCTTTCTACCATCGCGAGATATGGACTTCGGGAGTTTTTCTTGTGAATGCGAATACAACGGACCTTGTAGGCTAAAAAAAATATTTGTACCACAAGCGGCTATTCCAAGGTCACAAAAACCAACTATTCTAACTCATACTAATTTAAAAAAAAAACAAAAGAAACGTTACTAATACAATTAGATATTAAAATTAAGTTAATTTTCTAAGCTATTAGTACCCTTTCCGGTGCACAAGTCGAATCCATTAGTTCCCCCGAAACACTAAGAAGGAGCTTTCTGTACTAACTGCGAACATATCCCGTCTTACGTGCTACAGATTATACTCCAAAATTAGTTTTGGGTTCAGCTATTAATTCGTTAGGCTATTCTACAAATTACTGGTTTCTATTTGATACGCCATTTTGGCGATTCTTTTGTTTGGGCGCCATTTATGTTGCAGCCGCATTGACCAACAAGGCTTCCAACTAGCTCGACGGTAAACATTTCCCAGACGGTTCCAACCCTCCTCATTGGGTACGCTGCACATAAAAAAAATTAAAATTATACGACAGAATCTACAAACACAAACATGTACTAAACCGATGACACTCTTGCTGAAACTGATGTTTTATTTTCTCCAGCATTTCGCCCGCCCAACCTTGTCACAAATATGTTCCAAAATAAATGAGATTTTATTTTGTGACCCACTTACATCCACCCAACTCCTTTTACTTACACTCACGTCATGCCATGCCCCTTAAAAAAATTATTCCATCAGGGATTTTTCCATCACAATAATTATAATTATTTATTACATAAAAAACAAGCTTCAACTAACAGAGCAATATAGATATAAAAACCTTTTCACAAAAAGAAGAAATCTAGGTATAATAAAAATATTGACTCAAAAACACAAATTTTGAACGGTAATTTATATCGGAAGGTAACTTAGGTATTATATTATAGTTTTAACAATTCTTATATCATAAATATCTATTTGACCCAATTCAATCCTGATAAATTCCTTCCTAATTAAGGTGATTGACGCAAACTTATGTTTAACCTAGCCTGAAGGAGCTCCCTAAGGTTAGTCTATATATTTTGTAGCACTTTTAGGAATTACTTTTAAAGCTTGAAGTGGATCAAGAAATATGACAACAACAAAAAAATCTTTGTTTTCTTCTTCTTACCTACTTTCAGGCCTTTTGATATTCGTACTAGCTATTGATCTAATTTCCTAACCTGCTCTAAAAAAACAAAATGTTAACTAACACTAGACATACAATACAATAAAACTTAAAAGATAAAAAAAATTATATGTTTAAATTAAACTAATTAGATGCCTGAGACTAAATTATGTCGACGGTGATGCAACTTCACCGTTTGCGATCAGCACTTTTCTCAACATTTCTGATGAATTTTCTAATGAAGATTGAGATTCTCACGAACTTAGGACTTTTCCTTTTTTTCCACAATGGCGGACGGATAAAAATTAAAATTTTTTGATACCTGGTTGTGTCGCTTGTATTTTTTTCCACATAACCTCTTTTTTTCGGGTCTGGTCACCTCCACCTCTTCAATATTGGCTGGATTTTTTATTTTATATCCCCGTTTTTTTCTTTTCCTTTGTTCTCCACACGGCCAGGTTTTTTTTTCTTTAATAAATTTTTTCTTCAGATCGCACACAAAATGAACCAATTAATATTTTGAGGATATTATTTTTCGAATAAATTCCAAAGTCTCTGTATGTATTTTATATATATTTTTTTCTTTTGTTATTTAAAATTTTATTGGCGACTGCCCCGAATGATCGTTTTTTTCAAAATGCCCTTTTACAATTCCTTGTGGTACTCACAAACCATAAAACCATTCCAAAAAAAAATATCTATCTCTTCTTCCATTACGCCATATCCTTCCAGCACAACTTTATAATCTCTCCCGCCAAAACTCCATCTTTTATCGTTTGTTTGCATACTCGAAATTCCTCCATCTATACTGCTGAAATATGTATAACGAATATACCTTTGGAGTTTCTATATATAAACAACAAATACTATTTAAAATTTTTTCAGGATAACTGGCATTTTATTTGTTATCATGGCATTACCCTCACACACACTATATATGCCCATAATAATTGTAGCAACACTACAGTGCTAGCAACTGTACGGTGTGTACGGCGAATTCACCAGGAATGTCACTTTACATAAAAAAGAAAATAATCAACACACATTCATACATTAACACCAAACCTATAAGAACGATCATATTAAAGTGCATGTAAACAAACAAAAATAAAGAACTCCTAAGACAATAAAATAAATTGTTTCTTATCTATGGAATTAGTTGAAAGTGGTGACAACAACATTATGGCTCCAGGGGGTCCGCAACAACCTATTGCTGCGGTATAACTTTTACCATTCATCCTGATTCTGTTCCTTGTACAACGACATTGTGACCAATATGCCACCTGCTGCTAAATGTGCTGTATGCTCCAAAAATGTGTCTAAGGCTGATCAAGCGGTTGAATGTGATGTGTGCAATTCCTGGGTCCACTTGGGTTGTGCAAATATATCTAGTGACCTGTATACACTCTTGGGGAATAATGATAGCATAAAATTTACCTGTCCCAGATGCCTTAGCAGCCCGGCAAATGACGTTGGTTCTGTTCTCAAAAAGTACGTGGAAGAAATCGAGCTTAAGTTTTCGAATTGTTTTACTACGTTTGCTGCAGAAATTCGTACTGAGCAGGTTGCGCTAAAATCGTTTGTTGAGACGTCTGCTTCTAATTTGCGAGCTAATCTCACTGCCTCTATCAATGATTTCAGGAATAATTTGGGCAATTTTAAGGAAAGAGTAAAGGTTGCTGAATTGCAGACTTCTGAAAAAATCGCAAAACTTTCCTTAGAGGACAACAAACTAGAGCGCAGATTAAACCGTGCTGATATCATCATATCTGGTTTGCCATCTGGCATCTGCAGTCTGCTGGACCCGGTTTTAGCGATCTGCTCGTTCTATAAATTGCCTGCTGAAGCAAAGGATATTAGCCACTGTTTTTATATGCAGCAGGGTAAGTCTGTGTTGGTCAAGTTTAGGTTAGGTTAGGTTAACGACACAAGGGATGGTCAAGTTTAGCAATGTTTTTCTGCGGGATGATTTGATGAAGGCATACTTTAAGCATCCGAAACTACAGTTATGCAACGTCATCTCGACTGATATCACTGCCCGGGTTTATCGAAATGAAAACCTTTCTTCTGGTGGAATGAAACTGCAATCACTTTGTAGGATGCTCCGAAAAAACAACAAAATCACATGGTTCAAAATATTAAATAGAGATGAGCCCATGGCGAAAGTTAAACTGTTGGATGGGACCGAAAAGCTTTTGAACTTTGAACAGTGCTCGAAGTTGAGTGGATCCCCAGCCGTGTAATTTGGTAACTCTATAAATTGCTCTCATTTATTTGATATTATTCTGAATTTATGAATATTAATCTACACAACCTATTCAATTGTTATATTACTTACATGCAAATTATTTAGTCTACTGCCATTGTAGTTATAATTATAGTTACATTTGTTTTCACATAATGATCAATTATACATTTGTTTATACCCTAACTTATCATTGGCGCTTTTACGACTCCTCCATACTGTTTCTCTAATATCTTATGGTTTCTAATTACAATTTTGGCCCTATAATCAGTGATGGTAATCTCGCTCTTAATTTTCCGAAGCGCTCTAGTAATTTTACAGTTGCTCATTTTAACGCCCAAAGCCTCTGTCCGTCTGACAGATCACATAAGCTTGATGAACTTATCTCTTTAATTAGGACTGCTTCTCTTGATATTATGTGTGTCACTGAGACCTGGTTAGACTCTGCAATATTTGACCAGGCGGTAAAAATACCTGGTTTTAATTTGTGCCGCAGTGACCGCCCCGATGGTTGTAGAGGTGGGGGTGTGGCTATCTACATTGCAGATGGGCTTAAATTTAAATGCATTTTTAAGTGCAGCGATTATTTCTCTTGTGAGGGCCTCTTTGTTGAAATTTATAATGGAAACAGCGCTCTTGTCGTTGGTGCTATTTATCTGCCGAGAGGAAATCATTTTAAGTTTGAACAGTCTGTGAGGAACATTTTTGACCGTTTTAAGGATATTATTGTGGTAGGTGACTTTAACAACGACTTATTTAATCCAGTGAAATCCGAAAATATGAGTTTGCTCTGTCGGCGTTATGGGCTCAGATGTGTACATAACTCTTTGCCTACTCATTATGATACAATTCATCACTCCACCTCCCTTCTGGATTTCTTTATCATCAGTAATGACTTAGAAATAGCTACGTCTATGCAATTTCAGGTGCCCGTAATTTCGCATCATTCCCTTATTTGTGCTTCCTTTAAAACTTTTATCATTAATCTCAATTCTCAGTTTTTGCATTTTAGAGATTATAAGCGTGCGGACTTGGTGGCAATTGAAAGGCATTTACAGCTTATTGATTTCTCGCAGATATACCTCACGGGTGATCCGGACTTGCAACTTATGTTTTTTAACACTCTTTTCAATGATATCCTTCATACTTCATACCAGTCAAGACAGTTTTACGTCGTAATAGCCACTGCAAATATAAATTTCCTTACCATATCAACTTTTATAGGTCTTTAACGAATATTGCCTTGAAGGCTTTTTATGACGACAGGTGAGATCGAAATTGGAACATCTATAAAAAATTACGAAATATTACCAAATCTAAAATTAAAAAATTTAAAGTCACGTATAGCAGGCGGTAGCGATTCTAAAACTATGTGGCGATGTTTGCGAAATGCTGGTGTGTCTGAAGCCGCTACCCTCACTTCTGACTTAGATTCTAATATGATTAATGATCTTTTTATAGGCAGTCAAATACATGTTAGTGCTAACGAACCGGATTTCTCACGGTTTACAAATTCTTCTGAATGCTTTTCTTTTTCTAATTGTAGTGTGAATGAGTTGTACAATGCCTTATTTAGAATTAAGTCAACGGCGGTTGGTGCTGACGGGTTTTCCATCAGGCTATTACACCTTATTTTCCCATATATCTATAATCACCTCCTCCACTTCGTTAACTGTATCTTAACCTCCTCCAATTATCCTGATAACTGGAAAACTTCGCGTATTATTCCCATTCTTTTTTAGGTTACTCTTAACTGAGTTTACTGATAATATTAGGACAAATCTAAATGAGGGAAAGTCAGCGGTGCTAGTTTCTATTGATCTTTCAAAACTTTTGATCAAGTATGTCATTCCACGTTGATTACAAAGCTTAATTATTATCATGTTTTTCTACCTCTGCTTGTCGCCTAATTTGGTATTATTTGAGTAATCGTAAGCAATTTGTTTCTTTTAATGAATCCATCTCTGATACCAGGCTGGTCATGTCCGGTGTTCCGCAGGGCTCAGTAATTGGGCCTATTTTGTTCACTCTGTACATTAATGACCGGTGCACTCTTTTACTACAAACCTTTTGTATATGCTGACGACATTCAGCTGCTTTGGTCCGGAGAATATCAGTTCGCTGATACGCTGCAGGCCAGAATAAATTACGATTTGGAGTACATGTCGAATTGGATGGATTTAAACCATCTTAATGTTAATCTGGACAAAACCAAAGCCCTTGTTTTCAGTTCCAATAGAGCACATAGTTTTGATCTTAACATCAATATTCGTGGCTCTACTGTCGAGATTGTGAATAAGCTCAGATGTCTCAGAGTAATTATCGATGACAAATTGTCGTTTGAGTCACATATTGATAATGTTTGCTATAGAGTCTGTCAAACCTTGCGTAGATTATATCATCTCAACATTTACCTACTCTTACATATTAGAAAATCTGCCACCCATGCACTGCTTATGTCTCAGGTGAACTATTGTCTGGAAATTTATTCCGGTTGTAATATGACTAGAAGAAACAAAATTAAATACATCATACATCGTATCGTGAGATTTGTCTATGGACTGAGGCTGAGGGCACATATATCTAATCAAGTTCAGTGTTTTCTTAATTTTTCTTTTGAGAACTACCTAAAGTTTCGTCTCTTAATTTATCTTTTTAATATTATTAAGGCTCAACTCCCAATATGTATTTTGCGGATGATATCTTTTATTGGTTCTGAACGAAACCCTCAAATTCTTATTGAACGAATTCGTAATACGATCTATGAGCGATCTTTTGTTGTACGTGCTGCACGATCATGGAATACTTTGCCTATAAATCTACGTTCTTTTGCTCCGTCACTTGCAGTTTTTAAGCGCAACCTTTCTGTTTTCCTTAATCTACCCATACTTACTGTTGGCTGATTATCAGGGTCTTCTTATCCTTACTTTCTTTCTTCGTTGTTATGCTTAAGTATGGAAGTCGTTTTAAGCGCCGATATAAGTTATAAATTGTTATAGTTTTCTTTAGTTATTTATACCTTATTTTGTACATGTATCTCATAGTATACTTAATTTCGCTTATAATATATTTAATTATTGGCCAACTGGCCATTTGTATTACAAATTTTGAATAAATTGAAAATGGTATTTTCACAATCGTTTTGAAAACGGGACGTAGTAAGATATGGAACATTATAGGAAAGATTGGAAACGAAAATGGGGAAGAATAAAAAGTTGTTGGTTGTCGACTTTGTTTTGCCGTTCTTAAGTACGATGCAAGATCTACATCCAATCTTAATAAACACGTGTTATATTGAATATGAGAAAAATTCAGAAAATATTAGTGTAGGTGGAGATACAAAAAAGGAAGTTGTAAAGTTTTGTACAGAGTGGGTCGTTCGAAACTGCAGGCCCTTTAGAATCGTGAATGATGAAGGTTTCCAAAAAAGTCTGCCAATTTTGTATATCTGTTGGAGCAAAATATGGCAAAAATATAAATATTGATCATTTAATTCCTCATAACTCAACAATATGACATGATATCAACCATGAAGTGCAATGGTTTCGCAATAACAGCGGACTTATGGACTGATAATTTTTTGCGCAAAACATATTTAGGAGTAACAATGCACTCAATACTACAGGGAAGCTCATCAACATTGTCGTTGGTCTAAAATCAATGAATGGTGAAATATGTACAGGTATATTTAAATGTTTCAAATCGTTTTATTAGTTTGCCTATTGTAAAATTTTATAAGTGCAATTTTATACACATATTTAAGATTTGAGGCATTAATATTCTTTGCGTAGTTGTCTCTAATTTTAATTTGCGTAGCCGGCTGCTATTTGAATATTAAAAGCTGTTGTATTTAGAATTGTAGTTGTTGATAAGTTGTAGTTGTTGATGCTGTAATTGTTGTAGTTAGAGTTGCGATTAAGAAGTTCGATAGTTTCGATTATATATAATCTGCTTATTATTGACGAAAATTTCAGCTGAAAACATAATAGCTAGGACTCATAATTTGCTTAATGAATTCGATTGCCATTGTCACTGATAGAGGTAAAAATATGGTAGTAGCTTAATTGCATCAACCACTTGTTGATCAACGTTGTTCAGAAATATGTTGAAAGTGTTACAAGAGTAGCAGATCTGTACAAAGATTGTAGCAAGCTGGTCAATTATTTTAAAAACTCAGGACTTAATGCACAGCTGACAGTGTGCTTACAGAGCTTTTCTCCAACCCGCTGGAATACAGTATATTATAAGTTTGCATCTGTGGGTAAAAACTGGGAGGAAATTGTTTGTCTTTTACAACAAAATCATCAGATAAATAGAATCGATAGAATTAACCAGTTATATAGTTGCGATCGCTACTATCTTAGAACCATTCGAAAAAGCTTTTAAAATGTTAGAAGGCGCCGAATACCCCACACTTTATTATGTTTTAATATACGTTCAGCAATTACGTAAAAAATGCGTCGTAAATGAATATGACTTGGATCTAATTGAGGATTTAAAGCTTAAAATAATAGAAAATTTTTAATCAATAGTCTTGCAAAACCTGACAATGTTGCAAAGTGGCTTTGTTTCTTTTCCCGTCAGCAAACAAACTTATACAATTTACCGATGATGAGAGGCGTAGCATAAAACTAAATTAATGGAAGAAGCATACCAACCTCTGCAATTTGGTCCAAGTGATCAAAACGCATTAGCAATGGAAAATTTGGATCTCCTGGGTGATTTTTTGCAACCTAACCACACTGAAAATACCGGTGAATCCTTTCAGCAGGAAATCGCAAGTTACGAAAATACAACTGTTTGTATGGTTGATGATTTCAATATATTACAATGGTGGGAGTCGCGAAAGATACAGTTCCCGAATTTGTATAACCTCAGCTGTAAAATACTGTGCATTCCACCAATTAGCGCACCATCAGAAAGAATATTTTCCAGTAGCAGGCAAGCTCTTTCTGAAACCAGAAGTGTAATCCGAAAAAATCCAGATGCATTGCCAGCTGCCAATATAATCTGATAATTTTGTTTGCAGGGGATATGCAGAAAAAAAGACTTAAAAGTTTTTGCAGTGCAAGTTATTTTTCAAGTTTTGGTTTTAGTCTTTTTCTTCCCTTTAAAATTTTCCCACCCAACTTATGGCTCTCGTAAAAATTTAAATGACGATATGTATGTACATAAATATTTTTACAGAAATTTTCTTGGTTTTTATTTTTAGCATTAATTTAGCAGTTAATTTTATGGATTATACATATGTACATACCCATCTAGGCATATATAACTTGATATGTTGATAATTTGATGTTAACATCAAATTAAACAAAAGCGAAATTTCATATAAACAAAGTAAAACTTACAAAAATACTTAAGTATTTTAGTAAGTGGTTTAAGAACGGCTTGTCTTAACTACAACACGCGCCTGTGCTTGTTTTATTTTGCTTACTTCTTACCATGCTTGAAAACTTGCTTTATACATTTGGTACAGCAACAATATTTATTGTGTTTGTTTCTTATAAAATAGAACAGTGGTCTAATTACCGCTTTCGATATCGAGCTAATTAAATCGAAAATGTTTGTTTTGGGATTATGGCATTCGATATCGAACAAAAATAAATAAAATTCGAGATGATGGCTTTCGATAGGGAATCATCAATCGAGTGTTTTATTTGCAAACATTGTTCGATACAAAAATGTCAATCGTAAACAAAACAAATGGTTTTTTTAATTTTAACGGCAAACAATAAATTGTGAAAAATGTAAGTTTTATTTATTTTTTTTAGTTAAAACAATTGTAATTATGGTGTATATTTCAGGACAAGTGTGAAAAATATAAATTTAAAGCAAAAAGAAATACTGGCAGAGTTTATGTCCGAACACCCGAATTTAGCAAAAACCTATTGCCAAATTGTGGACAGGGGAGAGTTGTTGCAAATAGGCTGTGGGAATCACTTACTGTGCGCTTGAATTCGTCTGGCCCACCAATTAAAAATGCTAAGTTGTGGCGTAAGGTATGTATCATTTCAGTCTATATACGTATGTATGTTTCGTTGCTTAAGGCTAAACTTTTTTTGTAATAAAGGTTTACAAGGATCAAAAATTCAGTGTAAAGAAGAAAGTATCCATGAACAAGGCATCGAAAAAGAAAACAGGAAGGGGCCCCTACGAAGAAATCCTATTGTCTTCTGCTGAGGAACAAGTCCTACAGGCTGTCGGCATTGGTGTAGCCGTTGAAGGTTTGTCAACGGTAAAAACGTTCGGGTCAGCCAATAATACAAACGGAACTTGTAATGATACAGATGAATCTTTTCAGTCTCTAGTGGATACAACGTTAGCATCGGAAGTTGACAGTGAACTGGAAAATGAAGAAGACAACACATCGAAATTTCCAACAAGACCAACAAAATGCTCTGCGAAAGCAGCAACGAAACTTGAACTTTTAAAATCTAATATTGCTAAAGTCGAGGAGCATCAAATGAGCATGTCTTCTAAACTTTGAATTAAAGGAACGTTCACTCAAAATAAAAGATGAAGAGCATGCTGAAAATATGAAAATCAAAAAGATAGAGTATGAAATAAAAACAATTGAACTGGAACTTCTAAAACAACAGACATAAAAAGGATGAATTTAAACGGTTTAGTAGTGCCTTTTGTGTATATTATTTAAGACATGAAGTCTATTTACGTTTACGTTATTTTTAACAGCCAAAACTACAAATGAAATGAATAACAAGGTTGTGTTAATTTTTATTTATTGTTAATAAACAATTCAATTTATATTAAATTATACTTTTCTGTTTAGTTTTAAAAATTATTTAATAATGTAAGTTTTATATGGTCTCTGATTTTACTGCCAATTTTCGTTACATTTGTTTCAGCTCCTACATCAACATCAATTTGGACTGATTCACTGACAGTAACTTCAGTGTACCTATCAACTTTGAACTTTATGCAAATGTTATGTAGTGCTGCACACACATTTGCTAAAAGTGCAATTTTTTGGGGGGAGTAGCGACTTCTCTTATCATTTGAAAGAACTTTCCAACGGGCTTTGAAAATTCCAATAGATCTTTCAACAATGCACCTGGCTTTTGAGTGAACCTCATTGAAATGAGATTCCATTGAGCCTTCAGCGGGATTCCTATATGGTGTTATACACCATGGCTCTAGAGGGTAGCCCGAGTCCCCTAAATAAGTAAAGAAAATGTTATGGTGTAATAGACACATAAATAAATTACCTAAATTTAAATTACCCAAAAGCCAAGCATTTTTCAATTTTTTATTGTTGTAATAGTCTTCCAATAAATCCCTTTCATCCGAATGTTTCCATACGAAAGAGCCGTGTGCCACACCACCATACTTAGAATTAATAGCTAGAAGCTTGTATGCGTCGTCACAAATCTAGTAAATATGTACGTTTTTATTTCAATCAATTAAGCAACAAAATTTTTAAGAAACTTACCACCATAGAGTTTAGGCTGTGAAAACCATTCCTATTAAAAAACATGTGTACGTTATGGGAAGATTTTTGAAGCCCTATGTGGGTGCCATCTATGCAGCCAATAACTGAAAAAAGAGAAATGAAAGGTTAAATAATAAAATATTGGGTACATTCGTAAATTCAGTATATGTGCAATAATCAAAGTTCTGCGCTCGAAAGCAAACACTGAGAAATATTTTTTTTATCAAAAGTTTCTTTACACAAACACTCGCTGATTACTGCACCAAAGGCAGCATTTTTATTACTGTTGCAATAGTTTGCACACTGGTTGCACAAATTTACTGCATTTATGAGCTCACCCATAATCACCCTTAAGAACAAACCTCCAGGAATCTTGTATTTCCTCATAAAAGCTTCCACGCATTCATTGGATTGCTCTGTATGAAAGTTTATATTACGTGGACATAGCTTTACCTCCATTTCCTTGGCCACTTTTTTCACTATTTTGCTAATCGTACTTTGGCACATTCCAATGAGGTAATCGTTGACAACTGCATGCTGAAAAAAGCCAGTAGCCAGAAGGGAAAGTGTTGCGGCTAACTGTAGCGTTGGTGGCACTGCCTTTGACATGTGCCCAGAAAAATTTAATTGCGATAAGACATAATTGAATGCATCCTTCGACAATCAGAACCGCTGTTTAAATCTAAAAAATATTTCAGTCAAGAATTTATTTGATCCCAAATACCAAATTTGTTACTTACACTTTTGTTGGCAAGGATAGAACGTCTCTCTTATCCCGCATTTGTTTCCTAATACGCACCAAACCATGTTCATCTTCTGACTCCGACGAAGATAAATATGAAAGCATCAATATTTGTTGTGTTATATTATATTCATGTTGTTTCACTTTGTTATACTTTGTATATATTTAATCTAGTTTGATATGTAATTTTCTATTTAGAAAATTAGCTTTTGAATTTAAGTTAGTTGAAGAAAATATTTGAAACGAAGCAGACCGAATTAATATATTTGTTTTTTTCTGTAAATTGTTTTTTATTTTAAATTCCTAAATAAAGATTAATTTGAATAATAGGTTATGGGCCTTCCTTCAGAAAAATCAACGGGAATTCAACAATTTGCCGGTGGAAATTTCATAAATTGGAAATTTCGGGTTGAAAGGCATTTGGCTGCTGCAGGTTGTTTAGAAGCTGTGTCTGTGACAGCGCCTGCGACTGATAAAGAGCGAAGAGAATTTTTAAAAATGGATGCAAAGGCGCAGGATTTAATCACATCGTTTATACATGATGATTATTTGAGTTATATCCATGAAAAACAAATGGCAAAAGAAATGTGGGATGCGCTAATAAGCTGTTTTGAACGCAAGTCAAATCAAACGCAGACTTTAATAAGAAAAGACCTGGCGTGTTTAAAATTTCGTGATGGTGATGATATGAATGGCCACATTTTGAAGTTTGAGTCCTTAGTTCGGGACTTAAAGGCTGCTGGGGCAAAACCAGAAAATGCGGATTTGGTTTCACAATTTTTTTTAACACTTCCAGAGTGTTATGATGCAGTTGTAACAGCAATAGAAAGTTTGCCGAATAATGAAATAAACCTTGATAACGTTAAAATTCGAGTCCTGGCTGAAGAAGCTAAGAAAAAACACAGGTCGGTTCAAGAAAAAGAAGAAATTCCGACAGCTTTTGTTTCTAAAAAGAAAAACAACAGGTTTAATGGCAAGTGTCATAATTGTGGTTGTTATGGTCATATGAAAAAGGACTGCAGAAGAAAAAATAGCTATGTAGCTGCAAAGGAAGGTGTAAGTTTTATTGCTAATAGAAAAAGTAACAAAGAGAATAATTATCAGGGGGATGAAGTGTTTTTTACTCTTGACTCTGGAGCATCAGACCATTTTGTAAAAGATAAGAATATGTTTTATTCTATAAAAGAATTAGGTGAACCACGTATTATTAAAATTGCTAATGGAGAAATGGTTGTGGCAAAACATATTGGAGAGGTGCATGTATTAAGTAATACAGGTTTTGAACTAAATCTGAAAAATGTTCTCTATAGTCCAGATTTCCAAGACAATCTTATGTCTGTTAATAAAATAGTAAATGCACAAATACAAGTCAACTTCAATGAAAACTATGCAGAGTTGGTTAAAAATCGTTTAAGAGTTGCAATGGCAAAACGAGTTGGCAACTTATTTGAACTGAAAGTAAAAATCCAACGGTCAATGTGTAATTTAACAAAATCTGAATATGGCGAATTATGGCATAAGCGGTTAGGCCATATTGGGAATCAATCTCTAAATCAATTAATTAAAAATGATATGGTTATTGGCATACCTCCTGTTGAGCTTAAAGACTTTTGCGAAGTTTGTACTCAAAGCAAGCAACATAGAAATTCGTTTTGTGGTACAAGAACAAGAGCAAATAGAATTATTGAACATATTCACTCAGATGTTTGTGGACCAATTTCTCCAATGGCACATGATGGCTCTAAGTATATTGTATCTTTTATAGATGACTACACTCATTTAGCTTGTGTATACTTATTAAAAACAAAATCCCAAGTGCTCGAAAAATTCAAGGACTATGAGGCGCAAGTTTCAGCAAAATTTGGAGCTAAAATATCAATTTTGACAACAGATAATGGGGGTGAATATAGTTCTAATGATATGATGGCATTTTGTAAAAGTAAGGGAATACAAAAGGTTGAAACGATACCATATACACCTCAACAAAATGGTGTATCCGAAAGATTTAATAGAACTCTTATTGAGAAAGTTCGTGCCATTATGATTGAAGCTAATGTACCGAAGTATCTATGGGGAGAAGCTGTTTATGCAGCCACTTACATCATTAACCGTATTCCAACAAAATCATTAAAGTACAATAATACACCAGCAGAATTATGGTTTAACGTCAAACCTAATCTCAGTAAATTGAGGATATTTGGGTGTCTTGTATACGCATGGGAGCCACAACAGAAACGAAAAAAACTTGAAGCTAAGAGTAAACCTTATGTTATGATTGGTTATAGTCACAATGGGTACAGATTGTGGGACAAAGATAATCGCAAAGTGATTTTAGCAAGGGATTGCAAATTTAATGAGTTTGTGTATCCATTCATAAAACCTGATAAAAAAGAAAAATCAATGTTAATTTTAGAAAGAAACGATCAAGAGGGGGAAGAGGAACATAATGTCGTTTCTATCGAGGATGAGTCCATCATTCAAAGAGATGTTGACAACTATAATCCAATTATTGAATCGAATGAAAACGAAGATACGGATGAAGCGCCTATTTCAATACACAATGAAGAAGCGGTCGTAGAAATTGTCGAACCAATTGTCAGAAGAAGTGAACGTATTAAGCAGAAACCGTCGAAATTTAATGATTTCTATCAAAAGTTATTTGAAGCAATTAGTACTGTTCCTATTCCAAATACGTATGCTGACATAAATAGCAATCCTGAGCGCGAAAAATGGTTATCAGCTATAAATCAAGAATTGGAATCAATGAACAAAAACAAAGTATGGTCTATTGTAGCAAAACCCCCAGATAAGAAGGTAATAAAATCAAAATGGGTGTTTACTGTTAAAACTGATGAGGTTGGAAATCCTGTACGATATAAAGCAAGACTCGTTGCAAAGGGGTTCCTTCAAAAATTCGGAACTGATTATGAAGAAACGTATTCACCAGTAGCAAAGTTAGCAACACTGAGAACAGTTTTGGCAGTTGGCGTTGCTAAAGGTTTCAACTTTTACCATCTAGATGTTAAGACTGCATTCCTTCACGGCGAACTAGAAGAAGATATTTACTTAGAGATTCCTGATGGCTTAAGAACGAAGCCTGGTATGGTCTTAAAACTTTTAAAGTCGTTGTATGGTCTAAAGCAAAGTCCAAGGTGTTGGAACAAGAAATTCAATTCATTTTTAATAAAGTTAGGCTTTAAGAGATCTTATCATGACTACTGCCTATACATTCGAAATAGCGACAAAGGGATGATATATTTGTTGTTGTACGTGGATGACATATTACTTGCTGGGCATAACAAAGAGGAAATTGGTTCCTTAAAACAGAATTTACTATCTACGTTTGAGATGTCCGATTGCGGATTGCTAAAATATTACCTTGGAATAAGAATAGAATATGACCAGCTAAATGGTAAAATGTTTTTGAGTCAAGAAGCGAATATTGAGAAAATACTGAGCAAATTTGGGATGCTCGACTGCAATACAATAGAAACCCCAATGGAAAAAGGTCTAAATATTCAACGTAGCTCACAAGACTGCTCTAATCTACCTTACAGAGAGTTGTTGGGAAGTCTCATGTACTTAATGTTATGTGTACGTCCAGATATTTGTTTTGCTGTTGGCTATATGGGAAGACATCAAGAGTATTATAACGAAGTTCATTTCACCGCCTTAAAAAGAATTTTAAGATACCTAAAAGGAACAAAAAATATGAAGCTGCTATTTGAGGAAAATAATACCAAAGATGTTTTGTATGGATTTGTTGACTCTGATTGGGCTTCCGATTCAGAGGACCGAAAATCTACCAGTGGCTATATCTTTTATATATATGGTTGCCCTATTGCATGGTGTAGTAAGAAACAGACCACTGTAGCCACCTCTTCAAGCGAAGCTGAATACGTCGCTTTAAGTCTTGCAACATCGGAAGGTATTTGGCTTAAAGGTATATTGGAAGATATGGGTATTATAAAGAAAAATTATTCTATCAAAATCTACGAAGACAACATAGGATGCATTGCCATGGCGAAGAATGAAGAGTCAAAAAGAACTAAACATATTGATATAAAGCATCATTTTTTGAGAGATCACGTATTGAAAGGAAATTTAAAACTAGAGCAAGTATCAACAAAGAATCAAGTTGCTGACATCTTTACCAAAGCCTTGGATAAGAAGAGTTTTGTTTCAATTAGAAATTTATTAAAATTGTATAATTGAGAGGAGGTGTTATATTATATTCATGTTGTTTCACTTTGTTATACTTTGTATATATTTAATCTAGTTTGATATGTAATTTTCTATTTAGAAAATTAGCTTTTGAATTTAAGTTAGTTGAAGAAAATATTTGAAACGAAGCAGACCGAATTAATATATTTGTTTTTTTCTGTAAATTGTTTTTTATTTTAAATTCCTAAATAAAGATTAATTTGAATAATATGTTGATCCATTTTCTATAAAATACAAACTTTTAATTAAAATAACAAAAATTCTAGTTTGTACTTACTTACTTTGTACTTGTATTTTGTAGAGTTGTACGGCTCCTGAATGAATTAATTCAATTGAATCATTCATTCAACTGAGCGAGGTGAATCTTTCACTTTACTGAGCGTTTTTAGCTCTTTTCTTTCACTTCTTTCAGTTGTTTCAGTTGATTCAGTGATTCAGTTGTTTCAGTTGTTTCATTGAATCTATTTCTTTCAGTAGCTCTTTTCTTTCATTTGTTTCAGTAGCTCTTTTCTTTCATTTGTTTCAGTAGCTCTTTTCTTTCACTTGTTTCAGTAGCTCTTTTCTTTCATTTGTTTCAGTAGCTCTTTTCTTTCACTTCTTTCAGTTGATTCAGTGATTCAGTTGTTTCAATTGCGTCAATGAATCTGTCTCTTTCAGTAGCTCTTTTCAATGCTGGTATGTCAAAATCTATATGAAAAAAAGGAATTAATTCACTCAATGCAGATACACACATGGTGTAGCGCTTTATATTATTAGAGCTGCCAGATGAAAATTTTTCAACAGCACTGCCATGATACATATTTCAGTACTTATTAACTTGGTGCGTATATAATATATAAACATATACATAAATTAACTGAGAAAAATCTCCAAAATACAACGTTAAGTAGAAAATATTACTTTATTAAAATAGGTTCGAAAGCAAAATATTTAAAATCACTTAAATATTTATCTAGTTATTACTTATGTTCAATAAATGTGTTTTATATTACATATTAAGGCAAAAATAAAAAGGCATAAGTGGTTGTTGTATTAGCTAGTCTGATTCTTTCATTTTCTTTCATGACATTTTCATTTCATGAATTATGGCTGAGCTAAGGAATCAACTGAGCTAGTGAATGAAATGAATGAATTAATTCAGTAAAGTGAGCGGAGCGGAAAAGAGCGCTCACTCAAAAGAGCTGTTTTGTACAACTCTAGCATTTTGTTTTGTTTATATTTCATTTAAACATGTGTTGCCAGTTTACTACAAATTTAATAAAATCTTTTGCAATTAGTATGAAAACTCGATTCGATAGTGATCGAATGCCATCATGAGGCAACTCGATAGGTATCGAGTTTTATTTTTGCTCGATGTTTCATTCGATATCGAAAGCGGTAATTAGACCCCAGAAATTCGCTTTTTAAAGAGAAGGTATAATAAAGCAAATATACGAAAAAAAGGGAATGTGTTTAAGTATTTGTTTTGTATTTTTTTTTTGTTTTGCAAAAGCCTAATTGGTATTAAAAACCACAAAAATTAAAAATCCAATTTAAGGGTTGGAATATCGACATTTTTATATTCATAAAAGTAACCATATAAATTGCTATTTTTGATTTTTATGATGAATTATACCTACTTTATATATCAGGAAGAAATTGATTGGTATTAAAAACCAAAAAAATTTATAAGACCATTCTATGGTTGGATAATTAGTTCTTTTTGGGGCACATGAAACGGATTTTTTCTTTTTGTTTGTAAATTAAAGATATTTAATTTTTTGGAAAGACGTTCAGAGGTATTAGAAATAAGATGAGCCAAACATTTAACTTCCTAGCCGAAAAATTTAAACGTCTTCTTAAATATAAAAGTAAGTGATAACAACATTTTGTTTATTTTAACCTCTGTGAAGGGTATTTAAGATTCGGCACATCCGAATATAGCACTTTTACTTTTTTTTTATTAATTCGAATTAGCGCTTAGAGGATGACCCCTACGTATGCGGTGTATTGCGCAGGAACTCATAGGATTGAGAGGACAGATGGGAATTTCGTGTAGCTTTTTCAACCTTTTACTTCAGTCGCTAATTTTTGCTACAGGATCAACGAAAAAAAAATTGTATATATAAAAACAAAAAAAACATTTGTATTTTTTATTTGGATTAAGTATATGAATTCCTTCGTTCACGATATCTCACGAACGCGTGAACCGATTTTAACTCGATTTGTGGCGCTCGACGTGGTTTCTGAATATCCAGAGCTGGTTAGTTCCAATTCATAGGATATATTGTTGCGGCAGGTTTTCTTTTTCCTTTTGTGTTCGCCTTGTAGGTAATAAAAGCCTTGCGTTTTTGTTCATGTATTGTGTTTGATGTTGTTTTGTGGATAGAGTTGAATGGGAAAAGTTGATTAAAGCGAAGACGATACACTCCATGCCATTTTCAAGAGGATTTAGATTGCACGGAGGGAATTGTAAAAATGAGACTACGGCCGTCTGTGTGGTGTCTGACAAAGTTGTGGACAATGACTTTCTGGACTATTGGATTGTGCCGTTCTAATATATACATTGTTTGCAAGTATATTTTTCGTTGTTTTGAAACTAGTATTTTTGTTGATTAGCCTGAGCTGTTCAGTTATTTTCCTTAATTATTTGCTAATGGTTATAATCACAGAATACGCCTATGGTTATAATGTTATGTCTGTGGTTATAATGTGGTAGAGTGTGCTCTATAGTGGAGGAGAAGAAAAATGAAATGCCATATGTTTTTGCTCATAGGTTGCATGCACTGGTGTTTCGCCGTACCTTAGGAGTGACTACACCAAGCAAAACAGGGATGGTGTTTTCATTCATGGGTGCGTAAAACACAATAAAAACTGTTAGTTTCAAAAGACTAATATTCTGAGTATTTGTTTTTGGATATGTATTTTAAAAAATTCAGGAAAGGAATTCTGGAAGAATCTTTAAAGAAAAAAAAGATGGCAGAATCGGCGGGAAACCCGATGTGGAAATTGGGAACTCAGTCGATTATGAGAGGTTTTGAGGAATTTGAAGACATATTGTTATGATAGATCACTAAAGATACGAGAAAAAGGGGAAAATAACACAGAAGAGCGGATCCAGCAGCAGGAACAGGTTTGAGCACAGAAAATCAGGTGATTTATATACGTACCATCATAAAGAAAATGAAGCCAGGTAATTTCCGGAAATCCCATTAAATTCTAAGATATCTGAGAAACAGCTTCCAAGAAAAGAAAAAAAAACATATCTGGTTGAACTAAATAGATCCATATAACCTAATAATAGAAATAAAAAAAATTTTTTTTTTAACAAAGAAGTCAAGAAATAAGAAAAAGTAATATAGTATTCAAAGTTCAAAAAAAGAGGAAAGATTTAAAACAAAGAGTTAAAACAAATTAATTAAATAGTGTTTAAGATAGGAATAATTTTGTTTTATATGATGTATGTAATTAAGTGTTCATATTGTTAATTGTTCGTATGTTGCATAGGCTGTTAAAATAAGCTAAGGCAGTAGAAAACAAAGTAGTTTTGATTTCTCTACTTCCCCTTAGATGGCAGCATCATAAGGAAAGAAAAAACGTTGGTAGGCCGGAAAGAAAATTAATATTTTTGTGTCCAATCGAGAAAATAGACTAGCTTTAGGGAGCTCTCTCAAGTTAGGGTAACGTAGAAGCATTTCATAAAGATTTTTTTTGTCATAGATAATTCAAAAGTAGAAGCCATTTCCTTTTTTTTTCTCGTGCAACATAAGAAGAATAAATTAGTATATATATTAGTAAAGTTAAGTTAATTTCAATTTGTAGAGCGTCATATTTATTCGTTAATTTTTTTTATTAGTCAAAATAAGATAAGATATTGTTTTTTTTTACTTTGTAAATTCGAAATATATTTGTTTGTATAAATTTTATATTAAATGTGAAAGAAAAGAAATATGAATTCGAAGTAAATTGGCAAAAGGGTAAAGGCATGAAGGTAAAGTAATTGTTGAGACGTCGGAACAGTGAAGGGTCACAAAAAAAAAATATCGGCTGGTTCTGCTTGTGACATGGTTGGGAGGGCAAAGTAGGGCATAACATCTGCCTGAAGATAAACAAAAGGATAGGAAAGTATTATTAAAGTGGTATGTGTTTATTGTAGTGTATTGTTTTAGTATCTTTTTTCTGTAATATATTATGAGCAGCGTACCCAGTGAGAGGGTTGGAACCTGCTGAGATTTCTTTCGTGTTCTCCCGGAAAATGGTTAGTCGGAAACCTCACTGGTCACTACGGCTGCTACAATATAAGCTTGAAATAACCGTTTGGTTTGATTCGGCTGTTAAAACGTTATAAGCTAGTAACGTACTTTGTTGCGAAAGAAGTGCTTTCCGAAGACGGTGGGTAATATAGTGTGCGGTAGTGTATGGTGTCAGCTGTCTCGAAGCAGGCGAGAGTCTTGTGATTGAGGCAGAACACACTGGATGAATTATGCTGGCATAACATGGCAGCTTGTAGGCATTTTCGGTGAAGAGAGTAGTTTTTGGTTGGCATAATTTTTCAACCAGCTTCAACCCCGCACAAGCAGAACAAAACTAATACATACAAACTTATGCAAACACAGGTTCTGTGTTTTGTTTTTTACAGAGCGTTTTTTAGTCTTTAGTTGTCCATCTTTGTGTAAACATTAACTTCAAAACAATAGGGGGTTGGTCGCGCCAACAACCATTAAAATTGATGAATGAGTCAGTAAGGGTTTGTTCGGTAATTTCAGAAACTTTTAAAAATTTTTGCAGTAATTTTAGTAACTAGTAAAAGTTTTTCGTTCCTGAAAATTTCAGCAACATTTTATTGAAATTACTTAAATAACTTTTACTGGTGACGAAATAAACTTATATGAATGTACCTTTAAAAATTCACTTTTCACGTTTAGATTAAAAAAATGTAGGTGTCCTTTTTTAATTGATGTGTCCTTTTTTTTTGACTATTAATTTTTTCTTTCTTCAAACTATATTAAAAGTCTTATTTTCTCAATACAATAAAAGTTATAATCACCAATACAATATTAATAATATCATCACCAAATGGAGTGTGCAGAAATTAAAATCTTTTTATCAAATTACTGTAATATATTTGGCCATATTTTATTGTTTAAAAAACATTAGTATATGCTAGTTAGAGGGCTATGCCTAAAGTATATGCAATTGTTTATAATTAGTGAATACAATTTTTATTACATTTCTAAATGTCATTTTTGCATTGAAAAACATGGTTGTCGTAATCATAGCTGATCTTAAATAGGGTGCATACAATTTTCTATTTTCGGCAATTTCCTTAAAGGTTTGTCCTGTAGCTAAAAATCTTAAAGTTGCAGAAAATTTTTCTTCAACCGAAATACATTTTCTCAAATGTATTCGCTTCTTTTCTTTGCCTTCTCATCTTCTAGAAGTAATGCTGCAGCTTCAAAGTTACAGGCTCTAGAAATTCCTCCTAAGATTATTGCAAATTTTTCATCACTTATTCCAGCCATATTTGCGCTAAGTTTGTTTCATAATGTATGTGTACAGCGAGCGAAAGACAAACATCGAATAAACAAAAAAATACTAACACACACAAAGCTGTGTATACGTATACAATTTTATGCCAGATGAATTAATCCAGTGTTTTTTGAAAAGAACAAAAATTAAGCGGACTAAAAATTCATCCAGTGTGTTTTGCCTCATTGATATGTAGTATATTTATTCGTTCAGATCAGTGGTGGGCACCGTCAATGTATTGGTAAATTGTGTATGTGTTGAGCTTGCGAGCTACCCACCAAAAAAGAGCCAAGCGTTTGAAAGATGATGGTACATTACACATACATAAGTAGCAATATTTTCTAAGTTGAAAACAAAAACGTTGATTACGTAAAATTATTAATTAAAAATAAAACTTTTTCTAAGCAAACAGTCAAATGAAAAAAATTAAAAAATATAGCACAATAATTTGTTATGTTTTCCATTCAAGAAAAAAATTAATAAACAAAAGAATGGTTGCTTGCTGGAGCATAACACTGAATATTCGCCAAAAAAAATTACGCGGTTGAATGTATCAAACTCAATAAACTTTGATATTTGTCGGCATGGAAGATCATTTTCACATGGGAAGCATATTCAAAATAATTTTGATAAAACTTTACACATACTAATTAATAAGACTAAATTAGAAAAATTAGTATATTCGGTTATTGAAGAAAAATTGTATATTGTATGTTACCGAAAAGATTGTTTATGACAAAATATTTTTCACATATCATCATGACTGAAATTGTTTGCTGGGGAAATATATAAAAAAATTCGTAAGCATCCGAACAGGGCGTACTAAACCAGGTGGCATCGTTAGGAATGTAAACAATTTTTTGCTCCTATTGAATTTTTGTTTGTTGTGAGTTTAAACTGTCAAAGTACGGCGTAATTATATTTATGGTCAGAGCCATGGTACAATAAACAGGTATATGCATCAGCACAGGTGATAGTGAACAGATTGTCAAAATTTGTTAAATTCACCGCAATTTTGTTTTCTTTTTTTCTGTTTTGGTTGTTTGAAATTTTAAAAATAAAAAAATAAATAATAAAAAACAATAAAAAATGATAAAATATATATTATTTCAAAGCATGAACACATCCGCAAAACAAAGTGAAGCCTTCAAATGATATCAGACTTACTAATTTAGAAGACCTATTTTCCAAAGACACTAAAATGCAAATGATTTTTTTTTTCAAAAATTGGATTTTTTTTATATTGCTAGAGTTAGAATTCACAATAAAAATAAATTTGTTTGCAAATATTTAATGAAAATGTTTTCAAACAATATCCTCAAGATCTGTAAGTAGAATCGAACGAAGAACATATAAATAACGTTAAATTCTAGCTGTTGTAAGATTACTTGAGCCAGCCGCTACGCACAAGTCGGTGATATGATTTCCTGATTCACGTGGTATACTCTAAAATTACAAATTTCAATAAAAATTATTAGCTAATTATGAATGCTTTACCAACCTTAACGTGTATATTACTTTTGAGTATGGCTGCTCTTAAAACCAACATGCTAGAACGTCTTTGATATTTCTTGCCCATGGAAATAGCTCGTTCGAAAGTACTACTGCGTTGATCAGTCTCCTTTGCATACAATATTTAATTGTGCGAGTCAATACGAGCCTGAATTTGTCCTTCTAAAACAGATACGGGCGTTTCATAGCACAATTGTGCTGAGATCGTTCAGACGTATTCTTACCCTCTTTAATTTAGTCGGCGATGAGATAGCGACGAATGAATATCAGGCGTATGCTTACGATCTTTTAATATATATTTTTAAAGAATATTTGTCCAGCAAACAATTTCAGTCATGATGATATACGAAAAATATTTTGTCATAAACAATGCTTTCGATAACATACAATGCCTTTTATACAATTTTTCTCCTAATTTAGTAATACACTTAGTCTTATTAATTAGTCTGTGTAAAGTCTTATACAAAATTTTTTGAATATGTTTCCCATATGAAAATGATCTTCCATGCCGACAAATATCAAAGCTTATTAAGTTTGATACATCCAACCGCGTATTTTTTTATGGCGAATATTCAGTATTATGCTCCAGCATAACAAATTATTGTCCTATCTTTTCTAAATTTTTTCATTTGACTGTTTACTTAGAAAAAGTTTTATTTTTAACTAATAATTTTACGTAAACAATGTTGTTTTTTTAACTTAGAAAATATTGGTACTTATATATAAATATATATTGCATAATTATCTTTCAAACGCTTGGCTTTTTGTTTGGTGGGTAGCTCGCAAGCTCAACACATACACAATTTACCAATACACTGACGGTGCCCACCACTGGTCTAAAATCAACTGCATCACCTCGTTCTCCAAAGCCTCAACAGTACGATTGAAGGCGGTGGCCATTTTACGTATGTCGGCAGATAGATAGGGACTAAAGTACTGAATCAGTGCACGATATCTAATCTTTGTATACAAATTATTAACATGTGGGGTAATATACATATCAATATCTCTCAGTTGTGGTTCTAACTCTAGGAATAGCTTAAATGAGCTTGAGGAGATTACATATTTTTGCAGTTCCTGGCGATCGAATGTGGCGAGAGCACAAAGTCCTTCGTACATAGTGACATTATTGGGTGAAATCATTTCGGGAAAATCACAATGATCGAAATTGGCCAACAAAAAATGTTTGGCAGCCGATTTGTATATTTTGGTTTGTAATTCAGCCAAGCCAGATGCACATTTTAGACGCGTCAGAACAGCCTAACAACGAAGTTAATCATATACGTAATTCCTTTTAGCTTTTTTCTCACCTGGTTTGCATCGTTGGATCACTCGTAAAATCAGGTGTACTCTCTGCTTTAGACACGTAGCTCAGTACGTGTGACCAATTTTGCAAATACAGCGATACTTTTATGACGTTTAAACAATTAATTAACCACTTCTTTGCCATTGGTGCAATAATCTCTAGCTGCGCCAACAGCAGTACTGCTGACATACACATAATTTAGCTTTTTATGCAACACTTGATACATGGTCACATTGTAAGTGGTCATGTCATAATTTTAGCCATTTTTAGAGCTTCCAAGCGCAACGAAGGATACACATCAGACACAAAAATTAGCCGATACAAGCGGGCCAAGCCCAGTCAACCAAGCCGATCGGCTTGAAATCGGCGGCTGATTGCCGCCGAGCAATATTTATAAAATCAAGCCGCCGCTGATTATAATCGGCTTAAAAGCTGAGCCGGCTTACTCCCCGCCGCCGATTTTGGCAGCTCAGCCGACAAAGTTTCCACAGGTTTGTATTTTACATTAGCTTTCACTTTTAGCTATTTTTATTTTTGTTAAAACAAAAGAAATATGTATGTATATAGTTATGAAATTCAAAATTTGTAACCTAAATGTGTTTATATATTTTGCAATTCTCATAATTCATTATGAGAGTTTTGTATAAACACAAGAGGTTTCAAATTTTTTCACTATATAGCATAAAAGGTAAATAAATTCGTTTGGACATGTTTAACCCATAACAAACAACAAGTTTTCAGAAATAATGTCTCTTCATTGATGCTGTAGTTTGTTTCATGGTTTCTAAAACAAAAGTCCTATCGAATTCACTTTTTGCTATTTTTGTTTGTTTGTTAAAAAAAACTACATAGTTTTTAAATTTAAAATTTTTAACCTAAACATTACAACACATTGTAATTCTGATAATTCATTATGAGAGTTTTTTTTAACTCTGTAGTGTTTGTATACTTGGTAATTCTCATATTGTTTTATAAGAGTTTTATATAAACATAAGAGGCTTAAAACTTTTTGAAGAAAAGTTTCGAAATAGAGAAGTTTGTTTAGACATGTTTAACCCAAACCAATCAGTACATGCACATTAAATAAGTAAATAAAATAGATGAATTTGTATATATGTATGTACATATTGTAAACATATTTAAACAAAATTAAAAATATATGCATTTTTTGACATGCAGATTAAATCAATAAATAAAACAAATGAATATGTATGTATATATGTGTACATAATTAAACCAATACATACAAATGTATAAATGACTAAAGAAAAGAAAATATGTAATATGTTCTATTTTTAATTATATGAGCAATTAATGTGAGTTTTTATTTATTTGCTTTTTTATTAACAAGTAAAGTATAAAAATCTGATTAAAAAATATTTATATATTAAAAAAGCTAACTATAGATATGTTGTTTTGAGCCGAATTTCAGCCGCCGCCGATAATTATTTTTCCAAGCCGCCGCCGCCGACCATTTTTGCTCACGCCGCCGCCGCCAATCATATCGCATCGGCTTGTTTGACTGGCCAAGCCCACATAAGAATTTGCGCAGACTTCCAAATCCGAAGTGGGATTCTCAACAGCTAATTAATGTTCTTCATTATTGTCGTTGTCCTCCATTTTGGCATCTACTTTTATTTATCTTGTGGACATACACCTCATTTCCATTAATTTTTTTTTAATTTAAAATTTAATGTTTTTCACAACAATGAATAAAACTAATTTTGTTCACATAACATTTTATTTTATTTAACAAAGGCGAATTAAATAATTCGCCTTGTATTTGACATTTTGTTTCACAAAAAAATTGCTTTGTTGTAATGAATTCGCTTTGCATATACCTGATAATTGTACCATGGTCAGAGCTGATATATGAATAAAAACTGTTTATTGAAAAACGAATATTTTAAATTATTGTTGTGAAAAAAATGAACTAAAAGAAAATACAAATAATAATAATAACAATCTAGATAAAAAACTAGTTAAACACGATAAAAGGTGTTTTATGTTTGCTACAGTCGTTTTTTCTGTTATTTTAAAATTTATTTTTAAAAGTGTTTTCAATATATTTGGAACAAATTCGTTTAATATTGCAATTATATTGCATTTCATAGTGGAATTATATATTTTTTCTTTAATTGGTCAAAATTAATTATAAAATTTTATAAAAATATGCCTTTTTGTGTGCAAAAAAATATATGTTCGTTGTAATGGCGACTAATTTTTTCGTGTGCCTAAGTGCTCCATACCAATAGAATAGTGGAGTAGCTTGTGCCAAAAGCAATTCACAAAGCGTTCGCTTATATGCAGTGATCACTTCTTGAAGAATCAGATCGTATCATATATAGACCCATTTCCGATTCAGGTCATAAGAAGATATTGTGTTTTGACTAAATCTTTTTTTTTTTACTTTTCTATGTTGGCATGATGCAAGATATTTTATTTCTTAAATTTTAAATGCTTCTTTTTCTTACGCTTTTGACATTTATATCTTAACTCATTGTTTTGACAATCTCAACTTTTACACAAACAAAAACACCTATGTTGTGGTATTGCTGTACTTGTAGCCCTTACGCTGCCACCTAGTTTTATTACGCCATACATCTGCCTGATATTCATTTGCCGCTGTCTCATCGACGACTAACTGCCATACCTAAATACGGGCGGCAAGCATTTTTTAACTGTCAAAAGTTCTCATGTCCATACATTTTGTATGGAGCATACCGAAATAACGCGGCTGCAACGCTTTGCTATTGGAAAATCCGATTTTGACAGAGCGTTTTCTAATGAAGTTGGTTGCAAAAGAAGAGAATTGTAACCAGAGAAAAAGAGCAAAGATTTACAAAAGTGATATATATAATAAAAGAAAAAATTTGTGCACTTCGTATTCGAAAATGGTGGTAAGAAAATATTTACAATATGATTATATACATACATATGTATGCACGTTTGTAATTTGTACAAAATTTCAATAACAAAATCACAAATGTCGTCCGTCCAGCTGTTAAAATAATCAGGGTTGTTTAATTTGTTTGTTTGATAACCCTGTTTTTATTGTTTTTTGAGGCAAAACACACTGGATGAATTTTTAGTCCGCTTAATTTTTGTTCTTTTCAAAACACACTGGATTAATTCATCTGGCATAAAATTGTATACGTATACACAGCTTTGTGTGTGTTAGTATTTTATTGTTTATTTGATGTTTGGCTTTCATTCGCTGTACACATACATTATGAAACAAACTTAGCACAAATATGGCTGGAATAAGTGATGAAAAATTTGCTATAATCTTAGGAGGAATTTCTAGTGCCTGTAACTTTGAAGCTGCAGCATTACTTCTAGAAGATGAGAAGGCAAAGAAACGAAGCGAATACATTTGAGAAAATGTATTCCGGTTGAAGAAACATTTTCTGCAACTTTAAGATTTTTAGCTACAGGAGGAACCTTTAAGGAAATTGCCGAAAATAGAAAATTGTCTGCACCCTATTTAAGATCAACTATGATTACGATAACCATGTTTTTCAATGCAAAAAGGACATTTAGAAATGTAATAAAAATTGTATTCACTAATTATAAACAATTGCATATACTTTAGGCATGGCCCTCTAAGTAGCATATATTAATGTTTTTTAAACAATAAAATATGTCCAAATATATTACAGTAATTTGATAAAAAGATTTTAATTTCTGCACACTCCATTTGGTGATGATATTATTAATATTGTATTGGTGATTATAACTTTTATTGTATTGAGAAAATAGGACTTTTAATATAGGAGTTTGAAGAAAGAAAAAATTAATAGTCAAAATATAAAAAAGGACACACCAATTAAAAAAGGACACCTTCATTTTTTTTTTAATCTAAACGTGAAAAGTGAATTTTTAAAGGTACATTCATATAAGTTTATTTCGTCACCAGTAAAAGTTATTTAAGTAATTTCAATAAAATTTTGCTGAAATTTTCAGTAACCAAAAACTTTTAGTAGTTACTAAAATTACTGCAAAAATTTTTATAAGTTTTTGAAATTACCGAAAAAACCCTTACTGACTCATTCATCAATTTTAATGGTTGTTGGCGCGACCAACCCCCTTTTGTTTTGAAGTTCATGTTTACTAGAGCTGGGTCGTTCGTGAACGAACGGGTCAATTTGAACGAATCAGTACACTGAACGAAGTGAGCCGGTTACTTTACTGAGCCGTTTTGGCTCAGCAGTACTGATAACAAGTTCAATTCACTTGGGTTCGCTCATTTCACTTTTTTTATTTATTGGCCACGGATTTCTTTAAATATGTATGTCCCGAACTGCACACCATCGAAATAAGAAATCTTAAAAACTTTTTAAACTTTCTCACATTCTATTTTTCTTTATATGCAATTAAATACTTTTATTTTATAAAAATTATCACTTATTAATTTTTTCTTTTTTGCATTTGGTGTTGTTTGTTTTGATTATTTTCCTTTTTATTGACCGAATCATATGTTTCTTTGTTTTCATTTCGTATTTCATAAAAAGAGCGAACGAACGAAATGAACGAAGGAGTTCTTTCTTAGAGTGAACGAAAATGACCGGTCACTTGAACGAACGATTTGGCACAGCTCTAATGTTTACACAAAGATGGACAACGAAAGACTAAAAAACGCTCTGTAAAAAACAAAACGCAGAACCTGTGTTTTCATAAGTGTGTATGTATTAGTTTTGTTCTGCTTGTGCGGGGTTGAAGCTGGTTGAAAAATTATGCCAACCAAAAACTACCCTCTTCACCGAAAATGCCTACAAGCTGCCATGTTATGCCAGCATAATTCATCCAGTGTGTTCTGCCTCTTTTACATAACGCTGCCGCTTTTGTTTAGGTATGGCATTTCAGCGTTAATGCTCAGCTGAAAAAAACGCTCCGCTTTCCGCCCGTATTTACGTATGGGTGTAAATTAAAAAGGGTAAGCATACGTGTGAATGATCTCAGCACAATTGTGCTATGAAACGCCCGTATCTGGTTCAGATAGATGATTGTGTTGTATATATGTACATATGTGTGGTATTTTGGGTTCAGATCTATTTGCTTACATTATCTTTTTCTGTGGTATGTCCTGTGTGGTAATAATTAAAATATTGTTTGTTCTATGTACTACATACTTGCCAAGCGTTCTGTGCCAAAATCAAGGTATATTTAATTCAGACAATATTTCGAATAATATATAAAAAACGCTTTATGTAGATTTTGTTTTTCATTGGCCATAGTCATTGTTTATTAACTAATTGTATGAAGGTAGAAAAACAAAATGGATTATATCGAATAAAATTTGATTTCTAAAATTTTAAATCGGTGTTGTAATTCCTAATTAATTTTTGGGAGTTTATGTATTTTGAAAATAGGGTGAATGCCATTGATGAAGGTTAAATTCTACTGATGATGTAAGAACCAACGACCACATAACAAACAAAATAATAATTAATCCTGTTTTTACAAATTTTATAATGTGCATACAAACAATTCCTTAAGAAGCAAGAATATGTTTTATTTTAATCTTGAATATAAATTGAATTGAAAGTTGACAACACTGATTGTATCAACAAGCAAAAAAATTCGCTCTGCAAAATTCTTTTTTAAAAAATATATTAAAACTGTGTAGAAAAAAAAATTAAGTTTCTGAAGTGTAGAATGTGTACAGGTGGAAACGAATGAAAAAATAATATTAAACACAAAAGAAATTAGAGTTATAGAAAGATAAGGCTTGCCGCCAAAAATGGCAGAGTGCAGTAGCTGCAGATCAGCAATACGTGGTGAAACCGGGATAGGTTGCGAAGGTGTATGTAAAAAGGTGTATCATGCCAATAACAAGTGTGCCGGTATTGATAACTACTCTATGGGAGTCATTGGAAAAAGAAATTATGTTCGATTTGTATGTGATGACTGCATGCAATTAATAAATAATGTTGATATGGCGCTAAGACATTTTAGACGATGTAAAAAAGAGCAAACAATACTTGTGAGAATACAAAAACGAATTTAACGGGTCTCAAACAAAACGAAAGAGAAATCAAACAATTTGTGCAATCCATCGAAAGCCGTTATGAAGAAAAAATAAAAAAGATAGATACAGTGCTGAGATCAAATGAAAAAAATATTAAAGAAATTCAAAAAATATATGACCAAGTTAAAGACGCTGAGAACAAAAACAAAGATATATGCGGTTTTATAGAAGAACGTAACACCAAAATGTGCGATGGGATAAAATATGCAATATCTGAATCGAATGTGAAGCAATCCAAAATGTCATATGCAGACTAAATTAAAAAATCACTAGTGATGCCAGATTTAAAAAAACAAATGCCAGTGATAGTTAAGCCAAAGGATAAACAGGATGGGGAAAAACAAAATAAACTAAAGAAAAAAGTAGATCCAGTGAATATTAAAATATCAAATGTTGAAAGTAGAAGAAATGGAACAGTGGTGATATTAACTGAAAATGCGGAAGAAAGGGAAAAAGTAAAAAGCGCTATAGAAACCGAAATGAGTGAAAAATACGAAGTAAGAATACCGAATCCAACAGAATTAAAAGTATATGTAAATGACATTACGTTCAAATATGATGAAAGGGATCTTATTGAAAAAATAAAAAAACCAGAATACATTTTTAAGTGATAGCAAAACAAAAGTGATAAAATCACAAGAATATAAGAAACATAACAAAACTATTTATAATGTTAAACTATCAACAGACGGTGAAACATATGAGAAATTGATAAAGGCAAAAAAAATTAATATCGGATGGGAAAGGTGCTAGGAGTTTTCGATAGTACAGAATTAGTGCAATGTTTTAAGTGTAAAGGCTACAACCACATGGCGAAGCAGTGTAGAAATAACGACGTTTATTTCAAAAAGCTGTAACGGCCAATTTTGTGTATTTCATATGTTAGGCAAAATCTTCATATGAAACATACCTACATCATGTTTTCATCATACGATGAAAACCGCAGAATATATATATATATAGCTATTAGCAGCACTTGTTTGTTTTTTTCTTTTGCTTTGATCTTTGTGGATCTTGTCAGACTAAAGTACGTGTTTTCTTTTGAATTGAGCTTCGTTCATAAGGTATGAAATAAATAGAAAGGATTATCGTATGACTTTGGCAACAAAAAGAAAGAAAAGAAGAAATAGAAGTTAACGTCGGCACAGAAAAATTTGATTGTAGGAGTCAAGTTTGAAAAATGGACAAGATCGAAAGCAAGAAAATATGTAAATCGCAAAAAGTAACCAATTAAAGCACTATAAAATTAAAATTGTAAGAAAAGTAACTAAAGTTAGTTAAGTGACCGGGAACTGAAGAAAAAACCACCACGGGAAAATATATATAAGCTAAAATTGAAAGGATCAAATTAATCAAACCAAAAAAGAACATAAGAACCAACTTAAATTTTTAACTCGAAATTTAAAAGATCACATTAATAAGAAAAAAAACCCCTAAGTACAAACTTAAATTATTGTTGTTGTATATGAAATTTAGTGAACAGAAAGTTAACATTAGTAACTCGTGGAAATAAGACGAAAAGGAAAAATTTAACAGAAGCAACAAAAAAAAAGTTAACCAAGGAAAAAATTAAATTAAATAAGAATAAAAACAACGAAAGCTTGAGAAGTAATAGCTAAATCCGCAAGTTATAAGAAAAAACTGAAATAACATCAGTATTCGTTAAAGAACCTCTTTTTTGCAAAGTTAATCAAGAGAAGCACCCAAATTGTTAAATCCGCCAAAACAAAATAAATGTTGAGTTCAAAATCAGACTCATCGTACAGTTAGAAACGATGTTGGGAAACTCGTGATATCGTTGTTGTGAGGAAAATGCGCTAAAAAAGTTAACCTAACGTAATTGAAACAACCAAAAATTAAAAAATTACTCAAACTACGAAAAAGAAAAACTAACCTAAATTGTTAATTGAAACAACCAAAAATAAAAAAAACTCAAACTACGAAAAAGAAAAACTAACCTAAATTGTTAATTGAAACAACCAAAAAAAATTACAAAACTCAAACTACGAAAGAGAAAACCTAACTTAAATTGTACAACTGTACTAAAATAGCTGACTGCGAGACAAAACTAACGGGAACCAGAGAAGTAACCGAAAAAAAAGTCCGTTATAAGATACCGAAGAAGAAAAGAAAAAACGGGGGAAAAATTACGTACACGTGGAAGTAAGAGTATCAGAAATACAGAAAATAGAATATCAGAAAAGAAAGAGAAATGAAACGAAACCGAAGAGCAGGAATCGAAGCCGATATGATATAGCTCTAAATTATATATATATATATATATATATATATATATATAAACATAAAATTTTTTAATTCCCCCTTAATTAATATTGTTAAAAAAAAAACAAGAGAAAAAAACCCCAACTAACCTAAAACCCATTTTGTTATTATTATTAACATACACCAGAGAAGTAACCGAAAAAAAAGTGTTATAAGATACCGAAGAAGAAAAAAAAAAACGGGGAAAAAATTACGTACACGTGGAAGTAAGAATATCAGAAATACAGAAAATAGAATATCAGAAAAGAAAGAGAAGTGAAACGAAACCGAAGAGCAGGAATCGAAGCCGATATGATATAGCTCTAAATTATATATATATATATATATATATATATATATATATAAACATAAAATTTTTTAATTCCCCCTTAATTAATATTGTTAAAAAAAAACAAGAGAAAAAAACCCCAACTAACCTAAAACCCATTTTGTTATTATTATTAACATACATATGTGTATAGATATATATATATATATATATATATATACATATATATATATATATATATATATATATATATATAGTGTAACAAGCCTGCCCACGTGCTATACGTTGTAATAGACAAAAACTTTGTCTTAAATTTTTATTATTATTAATGAAGCAAGCAAAAACTCTTTCGTAAGGTTTGCTGGGAAACATTGCAGACTGCAATCATCGGTGACGATTTTGTTTCACGCATAATATTGCTTGGTACATAGTCGTAGTACAACCAAAAAATATTGAATAGAAATTCGTTTTCTTTCAATATTTTGGTGTTTACTCTTCCTTAATAAACTTTTGGGCACCCTTGTAATTTCAAATTTAAATAAGTAAATATATACATATTGTAACGTATAACCATTGTAATATAAAAACAAAATCTATATACCTGTATAAAACGTCTTATCCCCAATAAAATATACAATAATGATTGCATACAAACCAAACAAAGAAAAAAACTAACCTGTTAATTTCGAAAATAGTGAGAGCAAAAACAAAACAAAAGTGCAACTCTAACCCTAGCGGGTTTATAGGGTCGTTTTGTATTAATTTTCTTTTGCAGCCAATTTATCCGTACCTGTCATCACAATCAGGAGGCCTTCGCGAAACCTGATAGCAGAGTAAGGGTGAGTGCAAAAATTTACTTTTTATACTTAATAGGGAATCTACCCACATTTTTAGAAGCCAATTTTTTTTGTTATCTTGCTCCCATTATATTCCCGTTCAAATACTATAAAATCATATTTTTGGGTTAAACCTTGTAAAATTAACCCATTCAAACTTGTATTTCACCTTATTCTATTGCAGAAATTGTTTTTACTATGTATAGTAACCCTATTCGCATTATTTTAAAAACCAAAAAAGATTGTATCAAATATCGTATAACATTTGTAATAGTACACTTGGTACTACCATCTTTAACTTAAGTTTAAAAATCCTATAAATAAATACTAAAATGAACTGTTAAAACTTCTATTTTCTTTCTGAGGTTTGGTAGGGTAAGGAAGGTGAAACTTTCGGGGTTCCTAGATACATATTTCAGTCACCAGGACCATTGGGAGGTAGGGTAAAGGACATGCTCGTCGACCATACCTGACGTAGCGTACCAACAGGATACATACCTAAGGATAAGCTCTACATTACATTATTTCATTTTTACACTTTTCAGTCTCCGTTGCCTCTTTGAATACTTTAACTGTCTCTTAGTAGGGCGCAGCCCCGCGTTAAAAAAAAAATAGGGAGTCTATAATAAATATAGGACTCATTGTGCTGAATAAATTCACGCTTGTATGCCTTCTGAGGACCGAATCCCCCTATGCCGACTGTTAGCTACCAATTGTAAAATCAATGGCTCCCGTAGTCCTCAAAGACATCTCCGTCTTCCTATACCACCTAATATGTGTTTATTCATATTGCTTCAGCCGCAGTGCATATCCAAACTTTTAGATGCCACCTAATATGTGTTTATTCCGGTTCCTTCAGCCACAGTTCATATCCCAACTTCCGATACCCTTTAAGGTGTGTGTATTAATATTCCTTCGGCCTTTTAGATTATAATCTACACTGGTGTTCGTTGCAGTACCTAGTACCCGTATAGTGGTTTTAAAATACGCTACAATAAACTTTCTTAGGAACATAACAATTATATAATAAACTGGCGGTGATAATTTTACTTGGATATGTCACAATGTAATAAAATCCACATCATATATCATATCATCATTACATCTTTACATATTATTACATAACATAAATAAACTGGCGCCCAACGTGGGGCCAAAAGCAAAAACGGGGCACAAAATGCTTGAAAGGTAGAAGCCGAGAGAAAAATTGCCTTAAGCAATTTGCTGCCTGAATACTTAAATACATATTTCACTTTAAATATTTTTTTTACCAATTTAATGAGTAAATTACATACTATGCGTTTTGATATTTGAAGTACAGTAGTATTATCATATTTTCAGAGGAATAATAATCAGTCCTTTTATGGATTTTTCGTTTACTTGAATTGGATCGAGTAAAACGACCTTTAAGCCAACTGGTTGTCTTTTCCACTAAACATGTGTGTATCATTGTACCAATATATCAAAAGCGTAAGCGTTATGTATAGTGCTATTGGTGTGCAGCCCATAAAATTTAATTTTGCTCTTTGGATAATAAGTTCTAGGAAAAAATAGATTCCTGCAAGGAAGCGAAAATCTATCCGAAGTTGTTGTCTAGGACAAGTTGCATCAGAACTTGAAAGAATTAATTTGTGAATTTGAGCATGAATAGTATTACACATACTCATGGTTAAATAGCCCAGTAATTGTAATCCCACTTATCTTAGTAGAACCTTATTTGTCAAATGATTTCAAATTTGTAAGGAGATAATAAAAGGAATCTTCTATGTAGTAACTCCTGGTAAAACAACTCGTTACAGAACTGATTTTGTTGAACAAATAAGATGCTAATGTATCCTAATAAATTGAATTAAGTACCCTTACCTACCAGCCTCAAAGAATGAAAAATTTTCATATACAGAGTGTACAGAGTATAATAATTTCATAAACAATTAATTAAAATTTTTATGATAGAGAAATCGGAATTATTTTTTTTATAAGCTAGTTAGCGAACCAAACACAAATATAAAACTTATTGTTAATATAATAAATCTTACCGTCGGGATAAAAAATTAAATAAATGCAGTGAATTTTGAAAAAAAAAAAATTAAAAAAATAAATATTCACCTAATTAAGAAAGGAAAGTTACTTCCAACTCTAATACATTTAGATCGCGTAAGTAAATCCATAAATAAAGGTAAAAACATTTCATATTAAATAAAGTTTGAAAAAAAAACCTATATAAATATAACTAATTAAACAATTACAAAAATTAAATAATCAAGTAAACCGGAAATGTCACTTCCAAGAACACCGCCTAATGAAGCCTCCGCGTCAACATCGTCGTCGGCAGGGGAAAATATTTGTAATGTCTGTTCTACGGAAATGTCAGGAAAAGACCATTGTCTTCTAATCACAAATTGTAACCATAGTTTTCATCAAACCTGTATTGAAAATTATTTAGTTAACACGGCTCAATGTCCGATATGTAAGAAACCATGTGATTTAGGTGATCTTAAAAGGATAAATTTTTCGCAACCAGACCTTCAAACTAAGCAAAGTTTGAAGGGTCGTGGTCGTGGTACTTCAACTATGCCATATAATACTCGTAGTCAAACGAGGTCTTTGTTTCATGATAGTCGACGAAGTTTAGTAGAGAAGGATCATGATGTTCCTGAAGAAGATGATTCAGAGGTAGCTCAGCCTTCTAGATCCCCTAGAGAAAATTTAAACACTCCTATTAACTATGACCAATTGAATCAATTGATAGAAACCACTATGGCTAGACTGTTGTCAAATTTTAATTTTGTGCCAACGTCACAATCCCAACCCAATCCCGTGACGAATGAAAGAAACCCAAATAATGTGAATAATAATGCGAATCAATCGACTCGGTCACGTGAACATTCAAATAACCCTCCTAGGCCAAATAATGTAAATTATGATCATAGAAGTCCTCTTAGATCATATACGCCTATTCGCTCAATGTCTAATACATCCGCATATAATCCTGATAAACTTACAGCTATAATCCAGAGTTGGAATATAAGATTTGAAGGATCCCCTACTGGTTTAACCGTAGATGAATTTTTATACCGCATCAATTCTTTGACTTTTGATAACTTTGAAGGAGACTTCGCTCCGATTCTTAAGAATTTAAATGTTCTATTGTATGGTAAAGCCAAAGATTGGTATTGGAGATACAGAAAGCAAGTAAATATTATTACTTGGCAAGGTTTCAGTGATGCTATTAAGTGTCAATATAGAGATTTTAGGTCCTCGTTTGATATTATGGAAGAAATACGGAATAGGAAACAAAAAGTAGGTGAAACTTTTGATGCATATTTCGATGTTATATCCTCAATTATGGATAGGTTGCCTTTGCCTATGTCCGAAATCGACCTTATTGGAATTTTGACAAGGAACCTTAGGCCAGAAATTCGCCAAGATATTCTCTATATTCCCATACATTCAATACCTCAGTTGAGAAAACTGGTACAGATGCGTGAAACATTTTGGAATGAAGAACATGTACGTAAGAATTTATTAGCTCGAATGCCCAATCATCCGGTGGCAAGAAGACAAATAGCTGATTTAGAGTATGAAGAAGCCCACGAAGGATTATTGACAACTAATGAAGAAGTTAATGCTATTATTGGAATTGTGGTGATCCAGAACACTTTTGGTATGATTGTCTAAAGGATAGAACAATATTTTGTTACGGTTGCGGAGCAAAAGATACATACAAACCGCAATGTCAAAAATGTTCCAGTAAGAAATTTACTTTTTCAAAAAACTCGCAATTGAGTTCAAAAAACTAGAAAATCCCAAATCTGTAGTAAACTCTAGTCAGGTAACTATTACGGATGAAGATAAAGAAGTTATTGTTTTGAACAAGCCAGAGACACCAATCATAGTAACCGAGGAAAATCCATCTAAAATAATTTTTCCTAGTCTACCATATCATGTTCGTTTACAGAATTACCTAGATAAGCGAAATACAATTTTTAATGCTGATAATTTTCATCATACTATTAATAAGCTAAAAAGATCGACTCTTCGAATGAGAAAATTTTATAAGCTGCGTAAGCAATGTAGAAAATTTCTTATACACGCCATTATTAATAATCGCCAAGATAACCGTTTTTATGCGAAAGTTTCGTTTTTGAATTTTTCCGAATTTGGACTCCTTGATACGGGTGCAAATATTTCTTGCATATGTAGTGATTTAGCCCAAATAAACTTTTCAAATAACCCTCAGTTTCATAAATGTCGTTCAGTAGTAAAAACCGCTGATGGTCATTCCCAATCCGTTATTGGTTGGTTATCCGTAGAAATTACCTTTAAACAGCAAAAGCGTTTATTAAATCTTTTTATAATTCCGTCAATTTCACAACGTCTAATATTAGGAATAGATTTTTGGAGAGCATATAATTTGATTCCTAGTTCAATTAAATCCGCTGATATAATCGATCAAAGTAAATTATCTCAAGTCGCGTCTGCCATAATTGTAAACCCCTTACCCGAATTAAAATTAAAAAACTCTAGCAATTCTGAAAATCAGTCAGAAGAACTCTCGTTTCCGTTAACACCGACTCAACGTCAACAATTAGATACCATAATAGATTTATTTCCAAATTTCGAACAACAAGGGTTATCACGAACCAGTATAATTCTACACGATATTGATGTAGGAAATTCTAAACCCATAAAACAGAGATTCTACCCAGTTTCACCGGCTGTAAAGAAATTGATGTTTGCAGAAATAGATAGAATGTTAAGCCTAAAAGTAATAGAACCGTCTCAATCCCCATGGAGTTCGCCCATGCGTTTGGTAATTATACCTAGCAAAGTTCGTCTTTGTTTGGATGCTCGCAAACTTAATAGTGTAACCCTAAAGGATGCATATCCTCTTCCGTCTATTGAAGGTATATTTTCTAGACTTCCAAAAGCTAATATCATCACTAAGTTGGATTTAAAAGATGCTTATTGGCAGACAGGTTTGTCTGATTCAGCTAAACCGCTGACAGCGTTTACCATTCCAGGCCGTCCCTTATATCAATTTACAGTAATGCCATTCGGTCTCTGTAATGCGCCTTCTACTATGTGTAGATTAATTGACCAAATTATACCACCCGATTTACGATATTCCGTTTTCGGTTATTTAGATGATCTGATCATTGTATCAGAAGATTTCTCTTCACATTTATCTACTTTAATTCGTCTAGCAGAAGAGTTTCGCAAAGCAAATCTGACATTAAACATTTCGAAAAGTAAATTTTGTGTTACTAAAGTTCCTTACTTAGGATATGTAATAGGTAATGGAGGTATTTCCACTGACCCTGAAAAGGTAAGTGCTATTGTTAATTGGCCAGTTCCTAGAACTATCAGACAAGTAAGAGGATTTTTAGGATTAGCAGGATGGTACCGTAGGTTTGTTGAAAATTTCTATACGATCGTATTTCCTATTACGGAAGTCATTTCTAAGAAGCGAAAGTTTTGTTGGACAGATGAAGCTAATGCAGCGTTCGAAAAAATTAAAACCCTACTTACTACTCCCGTACTTATTAACCCTGATTTTTCGAAGAAATTTTTTCTTCATTGCGATGCAAGTGATTTTGGAATAGGTGCAGTGCTAGTACGGCTGGATAGTCAAGAAATAGAAAGACCAGTAGCATTTATGAGTAAAAAGTTGAATAGTGCACAACGTAACTACAGTGTAACCGAAAGAGAATGTTTAGCCGCCGTAGAAGCTGTGAATCGATTCCGTCTTATTTGGCTTTTGCGTCAACCGGACTTGACTGGAAGATTAGCCCGTTGGGTATTAAAATTACAAGCTTTTAATTTTACGATCAGTCATAGGAAAGGAAAGGAACATGTTGTCCTAGACGCATTGTCACGTCGTTATGATGGAGAAGTATTTGAATTAGATTTTTCGAAACCCGAGATTGATCTAGACTCTAAACACTTTTTTGATCAAGAATATTTGAATTTAAAACAGAAGATTCAACGTGAATCAAGTAAATACCCTGATATCAAAGTAATTGATAGATTTGTTTATATTCGAACCGAACATAGCATCGGGGAGGAACGACAAGATCAATTTAATTGGAAACTTTGGATTCCAGAGAAGTTACGACACGAGGTCATAACAAGAGCACATGATGAACCTATTAGAGCTCATGGAGGCATGGCTAAAACTATAAATTTGTTACGCCGTAATTTTTATTGGCCAGGACTAGTAAAGGACGTTAGAATGTATGTAAGATATTGTGAGGTGTGCAAAACTTCTAAAGCCCAAATAGGATTCTAAAACCTGAAATGGGAAAACAAACTTTTTCCTTTAGACCCTTTCAACGTCTATATATCGACCTTCTTGGACCATATCCACGTAGCAAATCGGGAAATATTGGACTCTTAATCGTTTTAGACCACATGTCAAAATTCCATTGGTTATTCCCCTTGAAGAAATTCACCTCTAGTATAATTATAGAGCAAATACAGAAACAAATTTTTCATGTCTATGGTGTTCCTGAGACTATTGTTAGAGATAATGGTTCTCAATTCCGTGCGAACGATTTTAATGCATTTTTAACTAGTTATAGTATTCAGCATATGTATACAGCTGTGTACTCCCCTCAAAGTAATGCATCCGAACGTGTAAATAGATCGGTAATTGCAGCCATACGTGCTTATTTAAAGAATGATCAGCGTTGTTGGGATGAAAATTTATCTAAGATTAGCTGTGCGCTAAGAAATGCATATAATCAATCCATGCAGAATTCACCATATCATGCCCTTTATGGATTAGACATGATCACTCATGCTAGTTCCTATTCCTTGCTCAAGAACCTAAGAGTGCTTGATGAGCCTTTATATCCGCTTTCACGAGATGATAATCTGCAACATATTCGTAATGACATTCGAAATAATATTCGAAAGGCATATGAGATTAGTCGAAAACAATATAACCTTCGTTCTCGCCCTGTAAATTTTAGAATAGGACAAGAATTATACCGTCGAAGCTTTGTGCAGAGCAATGCGGAAAAGAATTTCAATGCAAAATTGTCACCGCTTTTCATAAAATGTAGGGTGAAAGAAAAACTCGGTTCTCATTATTATATAATTGAAGATTTACAAGGTCGAACGGTCGGAACTTATCATGCTAAAGATCTACGCCCTTCACATAATAACTTTCTCTAGCCAGTTGTGAAAGTCACCATTATTGTCTAGTTTGTAACAACCAATTTTGTGTCTTTCATATGTTAGGCAAAATCTTCATATGAAACATACCTATATCATGTTTTCATCATACGATGAAAACCGCAGAATATATATATAGCTATTAGCAGCACTTGTTTGTTTTTTTCTTTTGCTTTGATCTTTGTGGATCTTGTCAGACTAAAGTACGTGTTTTCTTTTGAATTGATCTTCGTTCATAAGGTATGAAATAAAAAGTAACGGGATTATCGTATGACTTTGGCAACAAAAAGAAAGAAAAGAAGAAATAGAAGTTAACGTCGGCAAAGAGAAATTTGATTGTAGGAGTCAAGTTTGAAAAATGGACAAGATCGAAAGCAAGAAAATATGTAAATCGCAAAACGTAACCAATTAAAGCACTATAAAAATAAAATTGTAAGAAAAGTAACTAAAGTTAGTTAAGTGACCGGGAACTGAAGAAAAAACCACCACGGGAAAATAAATATAAGCTAAAATTGAAAAGATCAAAGTAATCAAGTAACCAAAAAAGAACATAAGAACCAACTTGAATTTTTAACTCGAAATTTAAAAGATCACAATAATAAGAAAAAACCCCTAAGTACAAACTTAAATTATTGTTGTTGTATATGAAATTCAGTGAACAGAAAGTTAACATTAGTAACTCGTGGAAATAAGACGAAAAGAAAAAATTTAACAGAAGCAACAAAAAAAAGTTAACCAAGGAAAAAATTAAATGAAATAAGAATAAAAAGAACGAAAGCTTGAGAAGTAATAGCTAAATCCGCAAGTTATAAGAAAAAACTGAAATAACATCAGTATTCGTTAAAGAACCTCTTCTTTTTTGCAAAGTTAATCAAGAGAAGCACCCAAATTGTTAAATCCGCCAAAACAAAATAAATGTTGAGTTCAAAATCAGACTCATCGTACAGTTAGAAACGATGTTGGGAAACTCGTGATATCGTTGTTGTGAGGAAAATGCGTTAAAAAAGTTAACCTAACGTAATTGAAACAACCAAAAATTAAAAAATTACTCAAACTACGAAAAAGAAAAACTAACCTAAATTGTTAATTGAAACAACCAAAAAAAATTACAAAACTCAAACTACGAAAAAGAAAAACTAACTTAAATTGTACAACTGTACTAAAATAGCTAACTGCGAGACAAAACTAACGAGAACCAGAAAAGTAACCGAAAAAAGTCCGTTATAAGATACCGAAGAAGAAAAAAACGGGAAAAAAATTACGTACACGTGGAAGTAAGAATATCAGAAATACAGAAAATAGAATGTCAGAAAAGAAAGAGAAGTGAAACGAAACCGAAGAGCAGTGCTAGCAGTCAACAGAAAAAAAACAGGAATCGAAGCCGATATGATATAGCTCTAAATTATATATATATAAAAACATAAAATTTTTTAATTCCCCACATAGTGGTAGTACAACCAAAAAATATTGAATAGAAATTCGTTTTCTTTCAATATTTTGGTGTTTACTCTTCCTTAATAAACTTTTGGGCACCCTTGTAATTTCAAATTTAAATAAGTAAATATATACATATTGTAACGTATAACCATTGTAATATAAAAACAAAATCTATATACCTGTATAAAACGTCTTATCCCCAATAAAATATACAATAATGATTGCATACAAACCAAACAAAGAAAAAAACTAACCTGTTAATTTCGAAAATAGTGAGAGCAAAAACAAAACAAAAGTGCAACTCTAACCCTAGCGGGTTTATAGGGTCGTTTTGTATTAATTTTCTTTTGCAGCCAATTTATCCGTACCTGTCATCACAATCCGGAGGCCTTCGCGAAACCTGATAGCAGAGTAAGGGTGAGTGCAAAAATTTACTTTTTATACTTAATAGGGAATCTACCCACATTTTTAGAAGCCAATTTTTTTTGTTATCTTGCTCCCATTATATTCCCGTTCAAATACTATAAAATCATATTTTTGGGTTAAACCTTGTAAAATTAACCCATTCAAACTTGTATTTCACCTTATTCTATTGCAGAAATTGTTTTTACTATGTATAGTAACCCTATTCGCATTATTTTAAAAACCAAAAAAGATTGTATCAAATATCGTATAACATTTGTAATAGTACACTTGGTACTACCATCTTTAACTTAAGTTTAAAAATCCTATAAATAAATACTAAAATGAACTGTTAAAACTTCTATTTTCTTTCTGAGGTTTGGTAGGGTAAGGAAGGTGAAACTTTCGGGGTTCCTAGATACATATTTCAGTCACCAGGACCATTGGGAGGTAGGGTAAAGGACATGCTCGTCGACCATACCTGACGTAGCGTACCAACAGGATACATACCTAAGGATAAGCTCTACATTACATTATTTCATTTTTACACTTTTCAGTCTCCGTTGCCTCTTTGAATACTTTAACTGTCTCTTAGTAGGGCGCAGCCCCGCGTTAAAAAAAAATAGGGAGTCTATAATAAATATAGGACTCATTGTGCTGAATAAATTCACGCTTGTATGCCTTCTGAGGACCGAATCCCCCTATGCCGACTGTTAGCTACCAATTGTAAAATCAATGGCTCCCGTAGTCCTCAAAGACATCTCCGTCTTCCTATACCACCTAATATGTGTTTATTCATATTGCTTCAGCCGCAGTGCATATCCAAACTTTTAGATGCCACCTAATATGTGTTTATTCCGGTTCCTTCAGCCACAGTTCATATCCCAACTTCCGATACCCTTTAAGGTGTGTGTATTAATATTCCTTCGGCCTTTTAGATTATAATCTACACTGGTGTTCGTTGCAGTACCTAGTACCCGTATAGTGGTTTTAAAATACGCTACAATAAACTTTCTTAGGAACATAACAATTATATAATAAACTGGCGGTGATAATTTTACTTGGATATGTCACAATGTAATAAAATCCACATCATATATCATATCATCATTACATCTCTACATATTATTACATAACATAAATAAACTGGCGCCCAACGTGGGGCCAAAAGCAAAAACGGGGCACAAAATGCTTGAAAGGTAGAAGCCGAGAGAAAAATTGCCTTAAGCAATTTGCTGCCTGAATACTTAAATACATATTTCACTTTAAATATTTTTTTTACCAATTTAATGAGTAAATTACATACTATGCGTTTTGATATTTGAAGTACAGTAGTATTATCATATTTTCAGTCCTTTTATGGATTTTTCGTTTACTTGAATTGGATCGAGTAAAACGACCTTTAAGCCAACTGGTTGTCTTTTCCACTAAACATGTGTGTATCAATGTACCAATATATCAAAAGCGTAAGCGTTATGTATAGTGCTATTGGTGTGGAGCCCATAAAATTTAATTTTGCTCTTTGGATAATAAGTTCTAGGAAAAAATAGATTCCTGCAAGGAAGCGAAAATCTATCCGAAGTTGTTGTCTAGGACAAGTTGTATCAGAACTTGAACGAATTAATTTGTGAACTTGAGCATGAATAGTATTACACATACTCATGGTTAAATAGCCCAGTAATTGTAATCCCACTTATCTTAGTAGAACCTTATTTGTCAAATGATTTCAAATTTGTAAGGAGATAATAAAAGGAATCTTCTATGTAGTAACTCCTGGTAAAACAACTCGTTACAGAACTGATTTTGTTGAACAAATAAGATGCTAATGTATCCTAATAAATTGAATTAAGTACCCTTACCTACCAGCCTCAAAGAATGAAAAATTTTCATATACAGAGTGTACAGAGTATAATAATTTCATAAACAATTAATTAAAATTTTTATGATAGAGAAATCGGAATTATTTTTTTTATAAGCTAGTTAGCGAACCAAACACAAATATAAAACTTATTGTTAATATAATAAATCTTACCGTCGAGATAAAAAATTAAATAAATGCAGTAAATTTTGAAAAAAAAATTAAAAAAATAAATATTCACCTAATTAAGAAAGGAAAGTTACTTTCAACTCTAATACATTTAGATCGCGTAAGTAAATCCATAAATAAAGGTAAAAACATTTCATATTAAATAAAGTTTGAAAAAAAAAGCCTATATAAAAATAACTAATTAAACAATTACAAAAATTAAATAATCAAGTAAACCGGAAATGTCACTTCCAAGAACACCGCCTAATGAAGCCTCCGCGTCAACATCGTCGTCGGCAGGGGAAAATATTTGTAATGTCTGTTCTACGGAAATGTCAGGAAAAGACCATTGTCTTCTAATCACAAATTGTAACCATAGTTTTCATCAAACCTGTATTGAAAATTATTTAGTTAACACGGCTCAATGTCCGATATGTAAGAAACCATGTGATTTAGGTGATCTTAAAAGGATACATTTTTCGCAACCAGACCTTCAAACTAAGCAAAGTTTGAAAGGTCGTGGTCGTGGTACTTCAGTGATGCTATTAAGTGTCAATATAGAGATTTTAGGTCCTCGTTTGCTATTATGGAAGAAATACGGAATAGGAAACAAAAAGTAGGTGAAACTTTTGATGCATATTTCGATGTTATATCCTCAATTATGGATAGGTTGCCTTTGCCTATGTCCGAAATCGACCTTATAGGAATTTTGACAAGGAACCTTAGGCAAGAAATTCGCCAAGATATTCTCTATATTCCTATACATTCAATACCTCAGTTGAGAAAACTGGTACAGATGCGTGAAACATTTTGGAATGAAGAACATGTACGTAAGAATTTATTAGCTCGAATGCCCAATCATCCGGTGGCAAGAAGACAAATAGCTGATTTAGAGTATGAAGAAGCCCACGAAGGATTATTGACAACTAATGAAGAAGTTAATGCTATCGAGGCCAAAGCCAAAATAAATTACTGTTGGAATTGTGGTGATCCAGAACACTTTTGGTATGATTGTCTAAAGGATAGAACAATATTTTGTTACGGTTGCGGAGCAAAAGATACATACAAACCGCAATGTCAAAAATGTTCCAGTAAGAAATTTACTTTTTCAAAAAACTCGCAATTGAGTTCAAAAAACTAGAAAAGCCCAAATCTGTAGTAAACTCTAGTCAGGTAACTATTACGGATGAAGATAAAGAAGTTATTGTTTTGAACAAGCCAGAGACACCAATCATAGTAACCGAGGAAAATCCCTCTAAAATAATTTTTCCTAGTCTACCATATCATGTTCGTTTACAGAATTACCTAGATAAGCGAAATACAATTTTTAATGCTGATAATTTTCATCATACTATTAATAAGGTAAAAAGATCGACTCTTCGAATGAGAAAATTTTATAAGCTGCGTAAGCAATGTAGAAAATTTCTTATACACGCCATTATTAATAATCGCCAAGATAACAGTTTTTATGCGAAAGTTTCGTTTTTGAATTTTTCCGAATTTGGACTCCTTGATACGGGTGCAAATATTTCTTGCATATGTAGTGATTTAGCCCAAATAAACTTTTCAAATAACCCTCAGTTTCATAAATGTCGTTCAGTAGTAAAAACCGCTGATGGTCATTCCCAATCCGTTATTGGTTGGTTATCCGTAGAAATTACCTTTAAACAGCAAAAGCGTTTATTAAATCTTTTTATAATTCCGTCAATTTCACAACGTCTAATATTAGGAATAGATTTTTGGAGAGCATATAATTTGATTCCTAGTTCAATTAAATCCGCTGATATAATCGATCAAAGTAAATTATCTCAAGTCGCGTCTGCCATAATTGTAAACCCCTTACCCGAATTAAAATTAAAAAACTCTAGCAATTCTGAAAATCAGTCAGAAGAACTCTCGTTTCCGTTAACACCGACTCAACGTCAACAATTAGATACCATAATAGATTTATTTCCAAATTTCCAACAACAAGGGTTATCACGAACCAGTATAATTCTACACGATATTGATGTAGGAAATTCTAAACCCATAAAACAGAGATTCTACCCAGTTTCACCGGCTGTAAAGAAATTGATGTTTGCAGAAATAGATAGAATGTTAAGCCTAAAAGTAATAGAACCGTCTCAATCCCCATGGAGTTCGCCCATGCGTTTGGTAATTATACCTAGCAAAGTTCGTCTTTGTTTGGATGCTCGCAAACTTAATAGTGTAACCCTAAAGGATGCATATCCTCTTCCGTCTATTGAAGGTATATTTTCTAGACTTCCAAAAGCTAATATCATCACTAAGTTGGATTTAAAAGATGCTTATTGGCAGACAGGTTTGTCTGATTCAGCTAAACCGCTGACAGCGTTTACCATTCCAGGCCGTCCCTTATATCAATTTACAGTAATGCCATTCGGTCTCTGTAATGCGCCTTCTACTATGTGTAGATTAATTGACCAAATTATACCACCCGATTTACGATATTCCGTTTTCGGTTATTTAGATGATCTGATCATTGTATCAGAAGATTTCTCTTCACATTTATCTACTTTAGTTCGTCTAGCAGAAGAGTTTCGCAAAGCAAATCTGACGTTAAACATTTCGAAAAGTAAATTTTGTGTTACTAAAGTTCCTTACTTAGGATATGTAATAGGTAATGGAGGTATTTCCACTGACCCTGAAAAGGTAAGTGCTATTGTTAATTGGCCAGTTCCTAGAACTATCAGACAAGTAAGAGGATTTTTAGGATTAGCAGGATGGTACCGTAGGTTTGTTGAAAATTTCTATACGATCGTATTTCCTATTACGGAAGTCATTTCTAAGAAGCGAAAGTTTTGTTGGACAGATGAAGCTAATGCAGCGTTCGAAAAAATTAAAACCCTACTTACTACTCCCGTACTAATTAACCCTGATTTTTCGAAGAAATTTTTTCTTCATTGCGATGCAAGTGATTTTGGAATAGGTGCAGTGCTAGTACGGCTGGATAGTCAAGAAATAGAAAGACCAGTAGCATTTATGAGTAAAAAGTTGAATAGTGCACAACGTAACTACAGTGTAACCGAAAGAGAATGTTTAGCCGCCGTAGAAGCTGTGAATCGATTCCGTCTTATTTGGCTTTTGCGTCAACCGGACTTGACTGGAAGATTAGCCCGTTGGGTATTGAAATTACAAGCTTTTAATTTTACGATCAGTCATAGGAAAGGAAAGGAACATGTTGTCCTAGACGCATTGTCACGTCGTTATGATGGAGAAGTATCTGAATTAGATTTTTCGAAACCCGAGATTGATCTAGACTCTAAACACTTTTTTGATCAAGAATATTTGAATTTAAAACAGAAGATTCAACGTGAATCAAGTAAATACCCTGATATCAAAGTAATTGATAGATTTGTTTATATTCGAACCGAACATAGCATCGGGGAGGAACGACAAGATCAATTTAATTGGAAACTTTGGATTCCAGAGAAGTTACGACACGAGGTCATAACAAGAGCACATGATGAACCTATTAGAGCTCATGGAGGCATGGCTAAAACTATAAATTTGTTACGCCGTAATTTTTATTGGCCAGGACTAGTAAAGGACGTTAGAATGTATGTAAGATATTGTGAGGTGTGCAAAACTTCTAAAGCCCAAATAGGATTCTAAAACCTGAAATGGGAAAACAAACTTTTTCCTTTAGACCCTTTCAACGTCTATATATCGACCTTCTTGGACCATATCCACGTAGCAAATCGGGAAATATTGGACTCTTAATCGTTTTAGACCACATGTCAAAATTCCATTGGTTATTCCCCTTGAAGAAATTCACCTCTAGTATAATTATAGAGCAAATACAGAAACAAATTTTTCATGTCTATGGTGTTCCTGAGACTATTGTTAGAGATAATGGTTCTCAATTCCGTGCGAACGATTTTAATGCATTTTTAACTAGTTATAGTATTCAGCATATGTATACAGCTGTGTACTCCCCTCAAAGTAATGCATCCGAACGTGTAAATAGATCGGTAATTGCAGCCATACGTGCTTATTTAAAGAATGATCAGCGTTGTTGGGATGAAAATTTATCTAAGATTAGCTGTGCGCTAAGAAATGCATATAATCAATCCATGCAGAATTCACCATATCATGCCCTTTATGGATTAGACATGATCACTCATGCTAGTTCCTATTCCTTGCTCAAGAACCTAAGAGTGCTTGATGAGCCTTTATATCCGCTTTCACGAGATGATAATCTGCAACATATTCGTAATGACATTCGAAATAATATTCGAAAGGCATATGAGATTAGTCGAAAACAATATAACCTTCGTTCTCGCCCTGTAAATTTTAGAATAGGACAAGAATTATACCGTCGAAGCTTTGTGCAGAGCAATGCGGAAAAGAATTTCAATGCAAAATTGTCACCGCTTTTCATAAAATGTAGGGTGAAAGAAAAACTCGGTTCTCAGTATTATATAATTGAAGATTTACAAGGTCGAACGGTCGGAACTTATCATGCTAAAGATCTACGCCCTTCACATAATAACTTTCTTTAGCCAGTTGTGAAAGTCACCATTATTGTCTAGTTTGTAACAACCAATTTTGTGTCTTTCATATGTTAGGCAAAATCTTCATATGAAACATACCTATATCATGTTTTCATCATACGATGAAAACCGCAGAATATATATATAGCTATTAGCAGCACTTGTTTGTTTTTTTCTTTTGCTTTGATCTTTGTGGATCTTGTCAGACTAAAGTACGTGTTTTCTTTTGAATTGATCTTCGTTCATAAGGTATGAAATAAAAAGTAACGGGATTATCGTATGACTTTGGCAACAAAAAGAAAGAAAAGAAGAAATAGAAGTTAACGTCGGCAAAGAGAAATTTGATTGTAGGAGTCAAGTTTGAAAAATGGACAAGATCGAAAGCAAGAAAATATGTAAATCGCAAAACGTAACCAATTAAAGCACTATAAAAATAAAATTGTAAGAAAAGTAACTAAAGTTAGTTAAGTGACCGGGAACTGAAGAAAAAACCACCACGGGAAAATAAATATAAGCTAAAATTGAAAAGATCAAAGTAATCAAGTAACCAAAAAAGAACATAAGAACCAACTTGAATTTTTAACTCGAAATTTAAAAGATCACAATAATAAGAAAAAACCCCTAAGTACAAACTTAAATTATTGTTGTTGTATATGAAATTCAGTGAACAGAAAGTTAACATTAGTAACTCGTGGAAATAAGACGAAAAGAAAAAATTTAACAGAAGCAACAAAAAAAAGTTAACCAAGGAAAAAATTAAATGAAATAAGAATAAAAAGAACGAAAGCTTGAGAAGTAATAGCTAAATCCGCAAGTTATAAGAAAAAACTGAAATAACATCAGTATTCGTTAAAGAACCTCTTCTTTTTTGCAAAGTTAATCAAGAGAAGCACCCAAATTGTTAAATCCGCCAAAACAAAATAAATGTTGAGTTCAAAATCAGACTCATCGTACAGTTAGAAACGATGTTGGGAAACTCGTGATATCGTTGTTGTGAGGAAAATGCGCTAAAAAAGTTAACCTAACGTAATTGAAACAACCAAAAATTAAAAAATTACTCAAACTACGAAAAAGAAAAACTAACCTAAATTGTTAATTGAAACAACCAAAAAAAATTACAAAACTCAAACTACGAAAAAGAAAAACTAACTTAAATTGTACAACTGTACTAAAATAGCTAACTGCGAGACAAAACTAACGAGAACCAGAAAAGTAACCGAAAAAAGTCCGTTATAAGATACCGAAGAAGAAAAAAAACGGGAAAAAAATTACGTACACGTGGAAGTAAGAATATCAGAAATACAGAAAATAGAATGTCAGAAAAGAAAGAGAAGTGAAACGAAACCGAAGAGCAGTGCTAGCAGTCAACAGAAAAAAAACAGGAATCGAAGCCGATATGATATAGCTCTAAATTATATATATATAAAAACATAAAATTTTTTAATTCCCCACATAGTGGTAGTACAACCAAAAAATATTGAATAGAAATTCGTTTTCTTTCAATATTTTGGTGTTTACTCTTCCTTAATAAACTTTTGGGCACCCTTGTAATTTCAAATTTAAATAAGTAAATATATACATATTGTAACGTATAACCATTGTAATATAAAAACAAAATCTATATACCTGTATAAAACGTCTTATCCCCAATAAAATAAACAATAATGATTGCATACAAACCAAACAAAGAAAAAAACTAACCTGTTAATTTCGAAAATAGTGAGAGCAAAAACAAAACAAAAGTGCAACTCTAACCCTAGCGGGTTTATAGGGTCGTTTTGTATTAATTTTCTTTTGCAGCCAATTTATCCGTACCTGTCATCACAATCCGGAGGGCTTCGCGAAACCTGATAACAGAGTAAGGGTGAGTGCAAAAATTTACTTTTTATACTTAATAGGGAATCTACCCACATTTTTAGAAGCCAATTTTTTTTGTTATCTTGCTCCCATTATATTCCCGTTCAAATACTATAAAATCATATTTTTGGGTTAAACCTTGTAAAATTAACCCATTCAAACTTGTATTTCACCTTATTCTATTGCAGAAATTGTTTTTACTATGTATAGTAACCCTATTCGCATTATTTTAAAAACCAAAAAAGGTTGTATCAAATATCGTATAACATTTGTAATAGTACACTTGGTACTACCATCTTTAACTTAAGTTTAAAAATCCTATAAATAAATACTAAAATGAACTGTTAAAACTTCTATTTTCTTCCTGAGGTTTGGTAGGGTAAGGAAGGGGAAAATTTCGGGGTTCCTGGATACATATTTCAGTCACCAGGACCATTGGGAGGTAGGGTAAAGGACATGCTCGTCGACCATACCTGACGTAGCGTACCAACAGGATACATACCTAAGGATAAGCTCTACATTACATTATTTCATTTTTACACTTTTCAGTCTCCGTTGCCTCTTTGAATACTTTAACTGTCTCTTAGTAGGGCGCAGCCCCACGTTAAAAAAAAAAAATAGGGAGTCTATAATAAATATGGGACTCATTGTGCTGAATAAATTCACGCTTGTATGCCTTCTGAGGACCGAATCCCCCTATGCCGACTGTTAGCTACCAATTGTAAAATCAATGGCTCCCGTAGTCCTCAAAGACATCTCCGTCTTCCTATACCACCTAATATGTGTTTATTCATATTCCTTCAGCCGCAGTGCATATCCAAACTTTTAGATGCCACCTAATATGTGTTTATTCCGGTTCCTTCAGCCACAGTTCATATCCCAACTTCCGATACCCTTTAAGGTGTGTGTATTAATATTCCTTCGGTCTTTTAGATTATAATCTACACTGGTGTTCGTTGCAGTACCTAGTACCCGTATAGTGGTTTTAAAATACGCTACAATAAACTTTCTTAGGAACATAACAATTATATAATAAACTGGCGGTGATAATTTTACTTGGATATGTCACAATGTAATAAAATCCACATCATATATCATATCATCATTACATCTTTACATATTATTACATAACAAAGCACTGGGCGGTGGTAAAAAAATTTGAAAAAATAAAAGACTACATATTGGATTATGATGTGCTTAGCTGAATATAATAACAGGAAGGTTGTAGTAGCGGCAATATATAGATCACCAAGTAGTCAAACATCTGAATTCTGTGATAAATTTGAAGAAGCACTAGAAAAAATTAATGAACAAAATTGTGAAATTCTAATAACGGGTGATTTTAATATTGACTGGACAAAAAACACTTTATATAAGCAACAAATTGAAAGATCATTAAATGATAACGGCATGAAACAGATTGTAAAATCATACACTAGGGTGACTCAAACGTCAAAAACAATAATTGACTATGTAATCACAAACAGTAAAAAAATTACAGTGAAACTAAGTGATTCAATCAAAATATCGGACATTGAAGTGGTTGAAATTCTAATTGAAAATGAAAATGTAAATGAGGAGTTGATGCTAGAAAAAAATATTGAGAAATTCAAATACAATGACACAGCTTTTAGTAGAGAAATAAATTCAATTATAAAATTTGAAGACAACAAAGATCGCAATGAAAACGTTTTAAATTTTGATAAGTGCTTCGATATAACAATACAAAAATTTACGAAAAATACAAAAATTAAAACTCGTGATGGTATCAAGGGTTGGTATAACAGTGAAATTAATACAATGAAAAATGAAAAAGTAAGAAGATACCATTCGTTTGCTTTCTTTTGAAGCAATCACAAGTGTTTTTCAATATCAGCTGTTCTTTTCTACAAACAAAATAATATATAAATTTTTGCACTGTGCATTTAAATAAAATAAAAAGTTAAACCTCAGTGGCTTCAAAACGGAAAAGATTTTGGGGCAGTAACCCAAAATTTTAAGTTACGAAAACTTCCGAGTACTTTCGGCAATAGATTTCAAGTGTTATCTGACATGGAAGACGAGGATGCGTCAAGCGTGGACAACATTGTGTCTGTAAATAAACCGATAAGAGTCCCCCCAATTATTGTGGACAACGGCCATAGCTTTACTTCAGTGTTCAAACTACTAGGAGAAAGTTGTAAATATAAGAGGATGTCAATTGGAACAAAAGTCATTGCTAACTCCATGCGTGATTATGAATGTGCTCTTGAAAAACTAAAAATGGCTGACATGAAATATTTCACCCACGCGATTAAGGACAATAATAAATTCAAACTAGTATTATTTGGTTTACCTCAACTAAGCATTGCGACCATGAAGGACGATTTTAAACATACTTTTAACATCGAACCAGTTAGCATAAAAGAAATAAACACCTCCCGATCAAACCCGGACGATGCGCTGTACATGCTGGAATTTAACCGCGAGCAGATTACTAAACAAGAGGTAATTAAAATTAAATTTGTAAATGGTATCGCTGTGCACTGGAGAAACCCTCTTCGGCGCTCAAGAGGCCCAACGCAATGCTCCAAATGTGCGATGTATGGTCACGGAGCATCAAATTGCCACAGATCAGCAGTGTGCTTAGGATGTGGTGGCTCACACGACTACTCAACATGCCAACTGAATAAAATTCCTGAAAAAGGTCCTGTAATCAACAAGTGTTTCAACTGCATCAAGAGAAACATGAAAAACGTAAATCATCGTGCGGATGATCCGCAGTGTCCTGCATGAAAAGAATATCTGGAGATTCGACAAAAAGTGACCATCAAGAGGCGTCCAACAATAATAAAACAACGCAACGATGTACATCTGATTTCTTCGATTGAAGATTTGCATGAGACAAGACCTGAACTGAATCCCGTTTTAAATAAAAATCCAGGTAAAGATACTGGCAGATTATCATATGCTAAAATAGCTAGCACAAACCACAAAACTGTGGAGAGTGATAATCTGTCAAATGAACGACTACTAGATATTTACTTCGAAGCCATTAATGCTTTGGAAAAATGTAAGACTAAATACGACAAATTGAGAGTTCTTGGTAACATGCTTAGGCATGTTATATAAACCCCTGTTAACACCATGGATTTTTTAAATCTAATGCATTGGAATGCTCAAGGTTTGACAACCCCCACTGCTATTATAGAATTAGAACAAGTTCTACAACACAAACAAATAGATATAGTTTACATAAATGAAACATTTCTTAAACCGCAACACGTATTTAAACTTAGAAATTTTAAAGTACATAGAGAGGACCGTAACACACATGGTGGTGGCGTTCTAATCGCAGTTAGAAACAATATTCCCCACGAAAGTATTTCAAAACTCCCAACATCCTGAATGGAAAACGTTTCCATAATAATTAAAATACACAATAGGGCAATAAGATCTACGTCTATTTACTGTTCAAAATACACAAATGATTTTATGAATGATATCTGCTTTAGATTTCTTCATCTTTGGGGATTTCAACGCCCAGCGTACGAGCTGGAATTGCCACCACAATAATACAGCTGGTAACAGTCTTTATAACCACCAACTAAACGGTTACTCGATTTAGTCAAACTGCTGCTCCAAGTCAATCGTCTTGCATAGATCTTCTATTATCAAACTCCAATTTACAATTTTCGACACTTAAAACTCATCCTACACTACTTAACTCTGACCACACGCCGATCACCTGTGAAATAGAGTGCTCATTTTATGAGGATAGGACTCAAATACCTCAATATAAACTGGCAAACTGGAAAGAAATAGGAAAATGGGTTGAAAATGAGTTGAGAAATAATAATTTGCAATCTACTGTTTTGACACATGTAAACATTGAAGAGGTTTTGTCTAAAATTACTCACATTGTACAAGAAGCCTCGAGGCAAATACCTGTTGCAACAAAATATTATTGGCAAAGAAAGCTGTCACGGCAAACTTTATTATTAATTGGCCAAAGAAATAAATACAGACGTAAATTACAAAGAAGCAATAATATTACAGAAAGAAACTTTATATTGAACTTGCTTAAACAACTGAACTCTCTAATAAATAAAAACATTAGCATTGACACAAGAATGATAAAGAACAGATTACGCATTGCGCAGGTTTTTCAAATGTAAACAAAACTCAGCTGTTAATGTGTGACGTCACACCAGCTGAAAAGTTTTATTGGCGCGAATAGCTTAAACGAAAATATTTGTTTAAAAGGAGCTTAAAACTGAAAAAGTAAAAAGTGAAGTTAATATAAAATAATAAAATAAAACATAATAATAAATAAAAGAAAACAAAAGAGTTAAAAATGAAGTGTTCTGTAGCTAATTTTAATAGTACCAACAATTCCAAGGCTTGTGAAATTAGTTTTTTCCTATTTCCAAGTGATGCTACAATTCAGAAGCAATGGGTAAAATTTTGTGGACGAAGAAATAATCTAAACCAGTGTTACGCAAGCATTTGTTTGCCTATCGCGCGCGATAGGAAAAGGAATTCTGCTTGCGCAGCCCATTCTCTTATTGAAACACGTACACTGTAAACATCAAATTGTTTCTCTCGCGCTCTTCAAGTTTCTTCAAACAAATTATGAGTATCAGGAATGGATAACGTATGTGTATTGTCTGTTAATGCATTAGCTAGTTAGTCTGTCAGTTCAGTAGTTTGAAAAAAAGTTACTTTATAAATATATTTCCAGTTCTAACTAGCGTAGCCAGAATTTTTTCTCCTACACAAACGTATGTTTATGTGTTATATTCAGGGCTGTGGAGTCGTGAAAAAATAGTTGCGACTCCGACTCCGACTCCAGCCGCCGAAATTTTTAAAGTACGACTCCGACTCCAACTCCGACTGAATGCAATGCTTTATCAATACATAATTCTAACGATAGAGAGTATTTACACGATAGAGAATATGTATATGCAAACAGTAATTGCATTCAGTGTTGCCATAATTTAAAATTGTAAAGTTGCTAAATTTTTTAGATTTTAGTCTGGGTTTACATAGTGAAATATTTCTTATGAATTTTTTTTTATTCTCTTCTACACTTTCATCCGTGTCTGCACACTGAAATTTTTGTAATGAAATTTCACTGTGTGAACCGTGACTTTTCAAAATTGCTTTTACTTGGGAGAGAACGTTAATGCTTTTGTTTGCTTCGGTTTCTTCTCAATCATGAGAAAATAAAAGCACAAGTTTATGAGTGACAAATAGGGTTAATGTTGAAGTTTTTGAAAAAGGAGCAAAATAGTCGTTTTTTTTTAAACGAAAGGTCTCACATTTTTACGTTTTTATTATTCCAACACACAACAAAAAATCAACAAAATTAATAATTCAAATTAAATAAACTAAATAATAATTCATTAAAAAGATTAAGTCAATTTCTGTAAAAAGGCAAATATTTGAAAATAGAAAATATTTAAAAAAAAAATTCGCAGAATTTTTATTATGAAAAATATTTAAAAAATTCTTTGTCGGAGTCGGAGTCGCGACTTTTTTTAGCGACTCCAACTCCGACTCCGGCAAAAACAGTGCAACTCCGACTCTTCGACTCCGACTCCGACTCCACAGCCCTGGTTATATTATTGTAAAATTTTATTGCGTATGAAAAGTAAGACTGTACAGACTTTTCCAACCCTGTTCAGTTGTTTCGCTGCTTCAAATACATTGTAAATGTGTTCATGTAGTGGTGCGTAACACTGATCTAAACCCTAAAACATGCTGCATGCTGCATTTTTGTCCTGATGACATCGAAAATAGCTTGCAGTATGAAATGGGTATGTACATAAAATCAACTTTAAAATATGTTTACAAAAACGTGTGTTGTTCCAAGGATTTGCCAAAAAAAGAATTTTAAAACGTGGATCAGTTCCAACAATAACACCAGCTTTACTTACAAATACTAAAGTGAACGAAGAACGGGTATCAAGAATTGAAAAACGGCATAACAAAAAAATGGTTGCTGAAATTCTGGAGGAATATGATGCTGTGCAGTTGAAAGAAAATAAGCCCATGATTTGGATGAACAAAAAAAAGTGCAACCAATTGTTGAAGAAATTAGCGGTTACAACGTTCAGCCTAATTTAAATGCGGAAGAAGTTGAAAATTTAAAGACCGAACTGTAAGTAGTGTTTGCAATATTTAATCCAACATATTTAAACGTTGTGTCTTTCTTAAGGCAAGTTCTTCGAAACGAGAACAAGGTTCTGAAAAGAGTTTTAAAAAAGCAGTGCTGTAGAATACGTAGTCTTCAAAAAGAAATACTAGCGGAAAAAAAGTACAAAAAAAGGTAGCAGGAGAGATGAAAAAGAAAATTTTAAAAGCAAACTCGGAACTTAAAAACATTGAACAAAAACTTTCAGTAATATTTACTCATGGTCAAATATTAAAACTAAAGAATAACATGAAAAGGCGAGTATGGATTGAAGCAGATATAACGCAGTCAATAACATTATACTCCACCAGCTCAAAGCTATACAAGCTTTTATATCGTAAAAACTTTCCTCTACCGTCAGTTCGCACTTTACAGAATTGGGCACAAAAGATTGTTATAAACAAAGGGATTCTGCGACCAGTTTTTAAAGTTTTATTTGCGTCTAGCCATATGTCTGAAATTCAAAAGCTTTGTATATTAAGTTTCGATGAAATGAAAATAAAAAGATCGTACTGCTACAATAAATCAACAGACACTAAGTTGGGTCCAGTTAACTATGTTCAAGTGGTTATGCTAAGAGGTAATTATAGTTAATAAACTTTAATATTTATATGAATAATATAATTTTTTTCAGGGCTTATTTCTAAATGGAAACAGCCCATATTTTATGACTTTGATTGTCAAATGACAAAAGCAACTTTGCTTGAAATACTAGAGGAGATAAAATCGTGTGGCTACACAGTGGCGGCAATAGTTTCAGATCTAGGTGGTGGAAACAGAGCGGTGCTTAATGAACTTGGAGTAACTGAAGAGGTTCCATTGTAAAATAAAACTGGTTAAATGGTTTTCACAATTTAATTGAATTTACTTTCAGGTTTTTGTTTAAAAACGAACAAGTTTTTTCATTTGCAGATGTTCCGCATATGATAAAACTATTGCGCAACCACTTCATTGATAATGGCTTTATTATCAATCAGAAAATAGTCCAAAAGAATATAATTTCAAAACTTTTAGAGGCGACATCAGGAGATCTTAATATCACTCACAAAATAACGGAAACAAATTTAAATGTAACAGGAGCACTTAGACAAAAAGTTAAATTGGCAACAAAATTATTTTCGCATACTGTTGCCCAAGCTATAACACGAGCTGCTAGTCATGGATTTCTAAATGGGCTTAATTGGAGTGAATGCCATCACCTTTTCAAAGTGGTAAAGTTCTCCAAATAAAACATACTACTTATAAATAATATTTTTGTGCTATTTAGACTAACGATTGGTTTGACGTTATGAATGTTAGAGTTCCGAGAGCGGATTCTAGAACACGATGTCATGCATATGGCTTAGCTTTTGAAGAGCAATCTAAAATTATTGATGATATGACAACTTTGGTAAAAAACATGCGAGTTGTGGGTCGGAATTTTTTACTTCCATTTCAAAAAGGTAAACGGTGCTGTTAAATTGTATTACAAAATATTTCAAGTACTTTTTTTAACAATAGGTATCATACAATCCAATAATGCTTTAAAGGCTCTTTATTTGGATTTGAAGTCGCGGTATAATTGTGAATACGTTCTGACCTATCGCCTAAATCAAGACGTGCTTGAAAACTTTTTTTGGGATAATTCGAACGAAAGGCGGCTTGCATGACCACTCTGATCAAGAAGAGTTCAGGTTCCGTTTAAGATCATACTTACTTGGTTGCAACGATGGTATGATCTCTACTGCAGCAAACATTGAAGTTGATGATACACCCGATTTGGAAAGAACACAAAAGTCCCTCACCGGTAAATACATACATATTTTATAAATTAAATAATATGAACACTAATTTTTTTATATAACGTGTAGGCATTATATTTAGTAGTATGAATTTAAATGAATGTATGGACAACGTTGAACCGGTTGAACTAAGTGATATGGCATATGATGGTTTAGAAAACTTGGCTGGCTACATATGCCACAGATTAAAAGATGAAGAGCCAAATATTTCTGTGCCAAGAAATGAGATGAACGTTCAGCCTTACACATGGGTCGACCATCTCAGTGAAGGGGGTTTATCAAAGCCAACAGAAGACATGATGTGTAAAATGCAAGCACTTCACACAATTTTTCAAAAAAACAATAAAGAAGGCTTGCTTATCACAGAAGATTTTTTGAAAAAACACATGCAATGGGCCCAAAATGTAGAGTGCAGCGATGAAGTTAAAAAGAATTTCTTTCGAGCTCGTATATATTTCAAAATTAGACTTCTAAATAACGAAATTGCCGAGTTTTCTAAGCAAAGAAAACGAAAAATTAATAAAACAATCCACTGATTATTAATTGTAATACAACATACATATGTACACAAAAACAAAAAAAATATATTTAAATTTTTAAATAAATCTATATTTAATAAATATAAAAACACTTATTGCTTTTATTTTTAAAATTCTCTTGTTTTTTTCTCATTTGTGTGTATAAATCTGCCTGTTTGTTTATGTTTTGTTTTTGTTTTTGTTAAACGATTGGCTGATGTGACGTAGATGCGCAGAACGAAAAAATGTTTACACTCTGAATGCGCAACCTGTATTTTATCATTCTTGGCATTGACAGAAATAACAGCTGGCATGAGTTTATAAAGAAGTTGCCAGTAGGTAGCAAAAAATTTTGGTTGCTGACAAAAGCAATGAAGGGAGAAAATAACACATTGAGCTACTTAACGGTAGATGGCGTGCATGTACACAATTGTAAAGAAAAGGCAAACATAATCGCGAACACAGTCGCAAAGCAGCTCTGAGTCAGTTAACATCAAGCCTCGTTGGCAATTATCTTTTAAGTGCAGCCAGACCACTGATTGTTTACTCTCTTTCGAGAGTTTTGCGTCTCACTCGCACTAGTTAGTTTCAACACCTCAGATAACTGTATAGTTTTACAGTTCTTCTGAGGAATATTCCGTGGTTAACTACGTTGCTACTTCCTATGTGAAGGCATAGGTCGTGTACAGTCAGTCACAGTAACGGAAGAAAATACGGGTTAATAACATCGCCGGCATATAGTCTAAGTCACTCCGTCGGCATCTGTGCACCAAATACTTTGCAAATTTACTTTGTAAAGTATTTCAACATACAAACACAAAAATAATCGCGAACAGTTTCGAAAGTTATCACAAAACAACATACATATAATATGCATCCAGAAAAGATAAAGCTGTAAGGAAACATGTTGAGTGGTTAATAACCCAAACAATACCTCGAAACACAGAGCAGTATCTAACAACAAATACTGAAGTAATAATGCTTATTAAAACGTTGAAAAATTCCAAAGCACCTGGTTTGGACGGAATAAATGCCATTATGTTAAAAAATATGACAGATAAATTTTACACCGTAATTACAAAAGTTTTTAACAGGTGTGTAACAAATGGATATTTTCCAAAGCATTTCAAAACAGCAAAAGTAGTGTCGATACTTAAGCCTAAGAAGGATGCCAGATTGCCAAATAACTACCGGCCTATAAGTATGCTAAGATGTCTTGATAAAGTATTCGAGAAAATCATACTGAACAGACTGAACGAGTTCACTGAGGATAATAATATAAAACTAGATGAACAGTTTGGTTTTAGAAAACAACATTCGACAGTGCACCAAGCAGAACGAATCGTAAAACTTATATCAAGTAATAAAAACCAACGCAGAAGTACAGGAATTGTTGTTCTGGACATGGAAAAAGCTTTCGATTCCATATGGCATGATGGGTTAGTATATAAACTTAATATGTTTGGATACCCAGTCTATCTGCAAAAGATCATACAAAGTTTTTTGAACAAAAGAACATTCGTTGTAAATGTAGAGAATGAACTTTCTTCCCCGCGGCTCATTCCTGCAGGACTACCACAAGGATCAGTTTTATCGCCTACACTATACTCAATTTTCATCTCGGATTTCAAAATATTAAGAGAACAGGCAGCTGCATTATACGCAGATGATACGGCAATAATAACAACGGGGAAAGTCTCCAATGCTATTATCAAGAAAATGAAAAATGGGCTGTTACACGCTGAAAAATACTTCTCTAAGTAGAAAATTAAGACTAATGAAGCAAAGACACAAGCTATAATTTTTCCATTCAACAAATCACCTAAAAGAACACCTACTCTCGCCTTATCTCTGGGTGCAACAGAAATACCTCTCAGAGAAACTGTGAAATATTTGGGAATAGAGCTCGATAAAAAGTTAACGTTTAAACATCATATTCTCCAAACGTGTGAAAAAGCTGTCCGATGTGGAAGAGCTCTGTTTCCTTTATTAAACCGAAGGTCAGCTCTAAATAGAAAAAACAAAATATTGCTCTACAGAATGTGTATACGGCCAATTATGACATATGGATGTCAAGTGTGGTCAAAAAGATGTGCCAAAACATAATTGAAAAAGCTCCAGGTCATACAAAACAAGAATCTGAAGATTATATTCAACCTACCGAGACGATACTCAACAAATAGATTACATAGAATATACCAACAGGAAATGTTTGTAACGGTGATCAATAATATCACACAAGGATTTGAAACCCGCAACAGGATTTCAAATTCAGCCTTGATAAGAAATTTGTAATATTATTTTCTTTTCCAACTTTATATAAAGTTGACAGAAGATTTAATGTAAAAATTTCTCTTAATTCCTATTAGGTTTTTTTATCTATATTTTTCCCTATAATGTAAATAAAATCTTTTAAATGTCTATTTTAAGTTAATTCTAAATCATTTATATTTGTTGTAATACTAATATAGTAATAACTCAAAATAGGTGTATAAGAAATTTGTATATATTTTTAACTGTGATGATGATAGAAATAAAAAAAAAGTAAGAAGATACCAAATAGCAAAATACATAAACACACATGAAGCTTGGGAAAATTATAAAGCAATAAGAAATGTATATAAAGTCAGAATAGAAAATCAAAAAAATAATTATATTACATAGCAACAAAATCAGCAGTGCTACAGACCAGAAGCAAATGTGGAGAGAAATAAAGAATTTAGTGCTTAAAGAAAGTCCAACTGAAATAAAATCTGTGATATTTAATGGAAACAAATGTACGAATAGTCAAGTAATAGCAAATAATTTTAACGAATATTTTATTAAAAGTGTTAGAGACATAAGTGAATCAATAGAACAAGTGCCATACAATAACCAAATTCAAAGAACCGACAAAACGTTTAAATTTCGAGAAATAATAAATTCTGAGCTTAAAAGTATCGTAAAAGAAGTAAAAAACAAACCAGATTTCAACAAAATGTCAACAAAGTTTATTCTAGATAATTGGAATTCAACGAGTGCAGCGTTACTAAAAATAATAAATTCATCTCTGAGAACTGGTTTATTCCCTGAAAGCTGGAAAATGTCCATGGTGGCACCAATAGAGAAAGTATCAAAAACAAACAAATGTGAGGAGTTCAGATTTATAAAAATGCTAAAAACGTGTGAAAAAATATTGGAAAAAGTAGGTAAAAATCAATTAGAATCGTATTTTGAAAAAAATATCTTATTGTTTAAATACCAGTCAGGATTTCGTAAAAGTTATTCGTGTGAAACAACAGTAAACTATGTAATAAATCAATGGAAATATATCGGGAAAAATAAAAAAATTATGGCCTTATTTCTGGACTTTAAAAGAGCTTTCGAAACAATAGACAGAGATTTGATGGTACAAAAACTCTATATGCACGGAATAAAAGATGTTGAATTGGATTGGTTTAAATCTTATTTAAAAACCAGGCAACAAATAACAAGAGTTAACGGTACTATATCGAGCGTTTTGAAAAATGACTTTGGTGTTCCACAGGGATCAATTTTAGGTGCACTGCTTTTTATAATTTATATAAATGACATGCCAAATATTGTTAAAAAATGTAAAATAGTTTTATATGCGGATGATACATTAGTTTACGCGGAGGGTGAATCTGAAAGTGAATGTAGAGACAAATTAAATCATGATGTAGCGAAGATTAATGAGTGGTTGAAAATAAACAAAATGAAGCTAAATGAAAGTAAAACTAAACTAATAGAAATAAACATGAGTAGTGCGGAAAACTTTGAAATTAATAATGAAGTTATAGAAAAAGTTGTAAAAATCAAATATCTCGGTTTCATAATTGATAAAGAATTGAAGCTTAAAGAACACATTGATTATGTCTGTAAAAAATATTGGTAAAAAATTCAGTTTTTTAAAAGAATAAGGAATAAGATTTCTATAACAACAGCAATAAACATTTATAATACGATTATTAAACCGCATTTTGAATTTGGATCAACGATACTATTTACGTGCTGTCTAGAGACACAAATTGAGAGAATGCAGAAACTACAAAACAAAGCCATGAGATGTATATTAATATGCAATCGTTACACAGCAATATCAGCAAAGCTAAACTCTTTGCAATGGTTAAGTATTAAACAGAGAATGGAAATGAACACGATATATCTTGTGCAGAAAATGAAGACGGGAGATGCGCCAGAGTATCTATGTGAAAACATCAGCTTTGTGGGTGAGGTACAGCCTTATGAGCTTAGAAACGCCAATAACTTTAGACTTCAAAGAACATCGTCAATAGCAATGCAGCGGTCATTATTTTATAAGGGCCTTAAATTATATAATGAAATTCCAAATGAATTAAAAAGTCAAAGAAACTATTATATCTTTAAAAGACAATGTGTTAACTTTGTTAAAAACAGCATGATCGTTTAAATTTTAAAATCAAAAATTATAATTTTGTGAAAGTTAATATAATGTATATATTTTAAAAAAAGTGTTTATAATACTAATAAAATAAATAATAATATTCATACTACACAGCTACGGAATATACATATGTACATACAACGTGGCTTCCAAACACATTATATTTAAACAAGACGAGCACATCGAAAAGAAATATGAATAAACAACAAACAAATTTTCTTTGTAAAGTTTCTTGTGCGAAATTATATGTGAGCTGGGGAGTTATTCTGAATTGCGATAGGAAAGGAGTTGCTTTTGCATTTCAAAACGTTAATAGCACACAAATGCGTTCAGTTTTTCATTCGCATCGCAATTCAGAATAAGTCTCCTGGTCGTAACGATAAATTTTGCTTGTACATGCTGCAGATTCTATAAATTTCTATTTTTTATTATAACTGATTATTTTTTTCAACAAATTCTAAAACTCAAAGTCTAGGTAAGTTGAAGTTTTTGTTAGAATAGTAGTAGTTCGACTGTATGTTCAAAATTTAAAGCCCTTAACTCCCAATCCAAGAGCAAAATTTACATCACATTAGAAAAAATGCATGGTTTACACATAACGCAAATTTATTTATTTATTTCAAGAAAATGTAATACAAACCTCAAAGGCCAATTTGAGATAATGTGCTAATAACTATGTAAAAATACGACTCAATTTCATTAAAGAAAAGTAATTAATAAAATAATCAATATGCTATATAATTTAGTAGATAACAAATTTTACTTATATCAAGGCATGTGCTTATGCCCGTACTATATTAGCCAGCTCTCCAGAGGTAAACAATATAAATGATATATATGAAAGCGGAAAATTATGAATGTGGTCCCATCAGTAGAAATTATCCAATAAAAGTTAGTTAATCAATTAATTCATTTCAACCACAAGGTAGTTATTCCAAATCAGAGCGTAGAAAAGTGCCGTAACAATTTTACCCTAAAAACATTATTATTGGTCTGAGAGAAAATTCTTAACTCAAGTGGTAGAACAGTCGACAAGCGCGCGGTCCTAATTATAAAGGACTTCCCAGAAAGTGACGACGAAATAAGCGGTATAAATATTTGTTAACCAATTTTGAAATTAATATATTGAAGCATTAAACAGTCGAATGTTTTTCCATTTCTTGAACAATTTAGTTTGATTATTAATTCTATAATTTATTGTAATTCTAATAATTATTGGGGATGACCCCTACATATGCAGTGCATTACGCCGGAACTAGAAAGGAGGGGATAGTATTGAGAGTAGCTACTTAAATTTGTTTACTTCGCTGGCTAATTTTTTGCTACGAGGCCGACGAAGGAGTTTTCCTCTGTTCTCTAGTACATGATTGTGTCAGTCGCTTAGTAATGTTCAGTGGCCAGTGTTATGCCTTCATCACTGAAACAGGCCGACGCAACCATGTGTCAATGCTGGTCAAACGAATTTGACACAATATTCTTGACTGCGCGCGGAGTCGAACTCAGGACCCTCCTCTTTATAGTATCGTGTGTACTACATCAGCCAAACCACACTCAAAAATTTTAAAACAAACTTAATTTTTAAGACAAAATTTAATTTAAAATTGCGATTTTAAATAATTTTAAAATATGTATAGTACGGCTTTTTGTTTGTTATGTGGTCAAGTATGTCTATATGCCTGCATTTCATTGGTCAAATCATCAGTAGACTTTAACCTAATTCCAAAATAACAAAACATCTCAATTATTTATAGTACTCTTAAATAAATAATAGTAATAATAATGGAAATCCGTTGACGACGTCAGAAACAGAAACGTTCAAAAAATGAGGAAATACACAGTAAACTGATCTACTTAAAAGAATTAAAATGTTTAATATTTTACTTGTTTATAAGTGGATTCTTCGGCGAAAGTTTTTGATTTACGTTTTTGTATGATGCCCTAAAAATATATCAAAATGAATAACGGCGATTAATTTAAATTTTTTTAAGTGAATATTTATATACCTGAATTTTTTGCCATTCTCTATCCAATTCTGCTTTTTCGCTTTTTTCAGTTTTATTTTTACGCGTTTTACGACCATCCTGCATTTTAACACCATATTGAAAGGCAGCTTTTGGAAGAGCTTCTTTGGTGCTCATATAATCGGAGTATTCCTCTTGTGTATCAAAATCCCAACGACCTATAGGGCCTTTCTTATTTCCCAAATCCATTTTTGTGTAATCAACTTCGTCGTCGGAATCATCAATGGCATCATTCATTTCCTCAAGACCTGGATAACATTCAGCATATCCCTCGGGCTCATTGGCGAGACGGGAAACTATTGATTTGTTAATTTTGGGAGGAGGTGGTACTGTGGCCATATTGGCGTCATTTTCATCTATTTGGTTATTCGAGTCCCCAAAATAGGAAGCGCTAGAGGATTTCGATTTCGAATATAAGCAAGAATGACCATATGTATCTAATTTAGATTTAGAATCACATTTTGTGGATGTCTGATAATCTCCAGCTTCATCATAAATGGAGTCGACTGTTAACTGCTTAACCACTGACTTCGATGTCAATAGGCCCGAAGAATGTAGTTGATCTATATCGCGCTCATGGAACAAAGGCTTATCTTTATCACGCTTCTTATTTTTCTTATTGCGCCCACCAGCTCTTAAATAAGACAATATTTGAGACAATTTATTAATTACAATGTCGTTGGTTGTTAATGTTGCAGCATCTTCTCTATTCAAAGGAACTTCGTATTTGGAACGTATTAATGTTGTTGGTATATCAGTTTCCCCAGTATCATCTTCCAAGTCGATGACGTATGCCATTCTGCCGGTAGCAAATAACTCTATTCGTAAGATTTCTTTAGAACGTTTTGATTGGATTGTGTTGAATATATTTCGTGCCATTGGCCCTTTTATGGCCATTATATCTTCAGCTTCTTTTTGTTCCTGTTCTAATCTTTCTGCAGCTGCCTGTGCCTCCGCCATTTTTTCGGAGGCCGCTGCAGCTGCTGCCATTTCACGTTCCTCTTGTTCTTTTACAGTTAATTCGGAACGAACCTTTTGCAGGAGAGCGTAATCTAAACCCTTTACCAAATGAGTATGTTCCATATCACCACCCAAGAATTTAGATTCTTGTATAATACGCCTTCTTCTCTCAGCAGCATCAATGCCCGACTTCATGTCAGGGGCAACGGCTCGATATGCATTTGTACTACCATGACCAGGAGTGCTCACATTTTGATAATCAGGATTGGCACCATCTCTTCTTTCCCGGGCACGATCTCTGTACTTTTCGGAAAGCTCTTGCAGTTTATTATCTTCCTGCTTTTTCAAGGCGGCATAAAAGTTTTTCTTTTTGCGTCTCAAATCCCCACGTTCACTACTGCTTCCAACAGTGTTTTGTGTTCTCTTTTTTTCAGAACATGGAGTACCAGTTGTGAAAGTGGCAGTCGCCAACAAGGTAGCAGAGCCAGGTGCAGGAGCCCTAGGGGTTGCTAACAATTTTCGGAAATCATCATTAGTTAATCGCACTGATTGCGCCGCTTCCATATGAGATGAATCCGACATAATTTATCCCTAAAGACTTAATTGTTTCTAGGGTAGAGGTCCACGCCGATAGGAAAAAACCGCAGGCGTTGACTGATTCAGATAATCCAAGGCGAATTCAGCACTAGGTAGCCAAGCAAGGCAAATTCATAACATTTCGCATTTTAAAAATTTTTTGCTACTTTGCTCAGATCATCTTAGACTGTCAAAGTATATTTAATAGTCTTCTTCTTTCCCAAGGTACATCAATATAAGGTAGACTAGCGGCGAAAGCGAATTAATATGGATCTTCCAGGACTGTCAAACAGCTTCGTATGTCAAATTAGTATTTTGACATTTGTGAATGAATTGCATAGAGTTGCTTATATTTTATCACATCAGCACGTGCTGATCGTGCTGATTATTAATTTTTATTTTAAATAAAGTAAATCGAAACAAGAAGATATTTTTATTTGCATAAAAATATTAACTCTGCAGTAGTTGTTGAATGAGAAACTTTTCCTTAAGAGATAACTTCAGCTTGTTTTAGTTAGTTAAATTACGCGTAACAGTAATTTTTATTTTCTCTGACTTTTCCTTGGTTTCAAATTTAGCTCTTAGTTTAAACATATTTCTAATAACATATTTATTTTTCAATCACTATCAGTATATTATAGTAGCTCTAGTTCTTCTGTAAAGTGAGCTTTACACCACTTGTATCTCTTAGAGCCATTATTACAACTTAAAGTTAGTTAAATGTAGGATTTTATCGGACGTATAAAAACTTTATCATTTGCAAAATTTTACTTTAACCTAAAGTGAGCGATAAATTACAGGTAAGTTTATCCTACCTGGTAAGTTAAATCCAATTTGTAATAATGGAAAGCTTTTTATACGTCCGATAAAATCTTACTTTTAACTAACTTTAAGTTGTAATAATGGCCCTTAATGTAATAAGAAATCCCGTAAGTTTTATCTCTGCTTATATTTTATTTTTGGTGATTTGAATGCACAACATGTGAGTTGGAATTGCACTTCAAACAATTCAGCTGGTAAAGAACTGTACAGACACCACTTAAGTTCAAGTTATTATATATATCATCCGGATACACATACTAGATTCGGCCAAAATATAATTCCAGTCCAACCTTCCACGGTTGATATTTTACTTACTAACTCCAATATTTCATTTTCGCGGTTAGAGTCACACCCAAACATTTTACAGTCTGACCATGTTCCAATATCTTGTTACATTAATGGGTCACCACAAAATCACTTTGTTTCAGTTCCTTTGTATGATCAGGCGTATTGGCCAGCAATTAAAAACTGGGTCGAGAATGAAATTAAGGCTCATAACATTGGACAAATAGAAAATAACAATATGAACCTAGATGCTTCATTAAATAAATTAATTAGTATAGTTAAGGAAGCTTTTTCCAAGATTCCAGTTGGTCAGAAAAATCCGTGGCAGAGGGAAATTTCAAGTATATCTAAAATGTTAATTACTCAGAGGAACAAGTATAACCGTAAACTGCAAAGATGTAGGGATCCAAATTTCCGAACCCAACTAATCAGCATTTTAAAACAATTAAATCACCTAATCGATTTTCATTTGAAAAGGGAGAGAAATGAAGCATGGTCAAAATTCATTTCCAAACTGCCGCCCGGCTCCAAAAAGTTTTGGAAAATAGCCAAAGTTTTTAAAGGTAGAAATTCTGCAATCGCCGATCTAAATATAAATGGGGAAGTTTTAAGAACCGGTGAAGCTAAAGCAAATGCCATTGCGGAAGTTTTCAGAAGCAATAATAATATTACGAACAGCTATCCATCGCCTTTAGATAATGTAGTTCTAAATTATGTGCAGGAACTTAACGATGTAGATCTCGCTGACAGTGACAATTTTGAAATCACTGATTCAGCAGAGGTAAAATCATTTGTCTGTTCTTTAAAAAACAACAAAGCCCCAGGTTTAGATGGCATTAATAGCATTATTTTAAAAAATATGCCCGACTACTTTTTTGAAACTTTGAGCAAACTATTTAATTACTGCTTGAAAAATGGTCATTTCCCCAGGGTATTTAAAAAGGCCAAAGTTATACCTATTTTCAAAACTGGTAAAGATCCAAAATTGCCTTCCAGCTATAGGCCAATAAGCATTTTGTGCTTGTTGGATAAAGTGTTTGAGAAAATAACCCACAAAAGAATCTTGGAGTTCTCTGAACAGAATAACATTATGCATCAGCAACAGTTTGGATTCCGAAGAGAACACTTTACGGTACATCAAATAAAACGAGTGGTTAATATTATTGAAAATAATAAAAGAAATCGTAGAAGTACTGGTATTATATTTCTTGACATTGAAAAGGCTTTCGATACAGTATGGCATAATGGCCTATTGTATAAACTAAACTCCTTTAGTTTTCCTTTACTATATATTTACAAAAAATTATTCAAAGCTTTTTGAACCAACGTTCTTTTGTAGTTTACGTGGATAGCATCTTATCCGCTGAAAAATATTTACTCGCAGGTCTACCGCAAGGTTCGGTTTTGTCACCTACCCTTTATTCGTTATACACGTCAGATATCACTCTACGCCGGAATCAGGAAGCAGCATTTTATGCAGACGACAGTGCTTTCATTTGCAGCGGTAAGGTATCAAATTCATTAGTTAAGAAAATGCAGGAGAGCTTAAATTCAAGCCAAAAATATTTTAATAAATGGAAAATTAAAGTTAATGATGATAAAACTCAGGCCATTATTTTTCCATATAATAAGTCGCCTAAACGCATACCTTCTCAATCTATGTTCTGCCGTGGGAATGTTATACCTATAATGTCACAAATCAAGTATTTGGGCATTATAATGGATAAAAAACTAACATTTAAACAACATGTTAGCCAAATCTGTGAAAAAGCTATAAGGTGTGGACGCGCGTTGTTTCCCATACTCAACAGAAGATCTAAACTGAATATGAAAAACAAAATATTGTTATATAAAATGTGTATTCGACCAATTATGACTTACGGCTGTCAAGTCTGGTTTCATAAAACTGCGAAAACTCACACCAAAAAGCTTCAGATTATTCAAAATAAGAATTTGAAAATAATTCATAATCTTCCTCGTAGGTACCCGACAAAGTTACTTCACAGCAACTTTGGACACAAGATGATAAACGAATTCACTAGGGAACTGACACTGACATTTAATGAAAAATGCAGACTGTCTAACTACGAATCAATAAGAAATTTACAACGTAATCACTAAGATTCGTTCGTTAAGAATGATGTATTAGTGATTATATAAACAAATTTCTGTATAACTTCCATAGATCAAAAAAGGTTTTTGTGAGCTATTTTCCTTAAGGCTGTATATTTATTTTTATTAGTTTTGTAAATTTAATTATAAGACTCTTATTGTTGTAGTACTTTTAGTAAAATCTCATACCTCTGTACCTGTTATATTTTGAAACTTGTAAATAAAGACTTTTTATTAAAAAAAAAAAAAAAAAAAATGTAATAAGAAATGATGGTCAAGAATGTCAAGATACCTATAACTTTAATAATCATATTCTTGCGAACATCATGTTCTGGTTCTGAGGTCCATTTAAGAAAAGTAGTTACATCTTTGGCCAATTGACTTTGAGTAGGTGGGGTGCCATCTTGATATTCAATAACCTTAAGCCAAATGAAATGGTAACTACAATAGTGGTTTATTATGATATATTACTAACCTCAATGTACAGCACTTGGGTCATACCAATTGCACCACCTGCGAAATAAGGGTTAAAATATTGACCTTCAAGCAGTTGTACACCAGCTGGTGCGTCAAAGTAACCTGTAAGTAAGGAGAAGATGTAGTCTTCCCCACCTTTACCGGCTGAAACAATGTAACTTAATTAAGTTGGATAGCACCATTATTAGCAGCCTCCTCGTTGGGGTACGCAGAGGGGAAGTAATCCGACAAATTAAGTGGTAGCAATTTGTGCACTAACATTAACACGAACTAAGTTCTTTAGATTATTCAAAGCCCAATTGGACACAGGCACTGTGTATGTTGCACTAAATAAAGCTATCTTCTTGTTTATATTTTCTTTACGGATTATTCTTGTCATTTCATCTTTCAATAGTTTTTCCCGCTGTTCGTGTGATACCGGCTTAGATTTCTTTTTGGTGGAGCTTGTAGCTCCTGATATTAATTTAAACGTTTGCGCATCAGTAACCATTAGAACCTCTCTGAGGCCCTCATTAGAATCATCATGTCCCATATCTTGCTTAGTGTCGGATTCCTCGGATTTAACAGCCTCCTGACTGAATTTGCTGGAGGAAAAACTGGACATTTTCTAATTAATTCACTATTCATGTAATGAACTCCTACCTTTTTTCGTTCTGCTAGTAAACTTTACGCCTCATGTCAACTGCCTAAAAAAGTTATGAGCAAGGCGTTATGAGCATCTATTTTTAATTATTGGATATTATTTTAAATAAAAATTAATAATTGCTTAGCACGTGCGGACGTGATAAAATATAAGAAACTCTATTCATTCACAAATGTCAAAATACTAATTTGACATACGAAACTGTTTGACAGTCCAAGAAGATCCATATTAATTCGCTTTCGCCGCGAGTCTACCTTATATTGATATACCTTGATATCGCAAACTGTATTTGGTAGTTCGTTTCAGATGTATGAAACACTCGTTTGTTCGTAAATCTTTACTCGCCGTCTATATTAGCCGTCGATTTGTTTTGCACATGAACATTGCGGCGGCAGAATGGCAGCACACAATTTGTTCATGTTTTTCTATGTGGGGAGTATCAGTTTATGTTCGTGTTCTGTTTTACCACAATTTCAAGTTTTTCAGCAAGTTCACTTCGTGGTTTATTGGTTTACTTACATCCCAGAATCCCAGAATATAAGGGTTTTTTTGGAAAATATTGTTAAAATTATGAAAAACTTCTATTCTTTGGTATTTTAATAGATTTTTGTTTTTTGAAAAATATTTTCGCGGTTTTTCTCTCTTAAATTTTTATGGTTAAAATAATTGTCAAAGTAAAAATGACATTTGATGGCTGACCATGGTTGTACGAACAAATGTTCTGACAACGCTGTTCAACCAAAACCAAAACATGAACAACAGTGGTCTATACTAGCTGAAACAATGTGCGGGCATGGATTTGTTCATTGGCAGAACAAATCGATGGTAAATGTAGACTGCGAGTTACATTTGTGTTATATAACAAATCATTTAATATATATTGTAATATGGAAAAAAATTTGCCCATTTTATTAAACTTATGCCAAGGAATGACTTATTATACTATTAGTTGGGTATGTTGGTGTTTCTGATACCTCTTTGTACCATTTAAATAATTTGCGTATTTTTCAACACGAACGCCAATAACATTAACATATTAAAGTGCCATCAATGTTTTAAACAGTTGTATCAATATTATTGTATTTATTTTTGAAAGTGATGCGCAAGGCGAATTCACTACTAGGTGAACACGTTTTGCAACCCTGCAGAAACTACATGTATTTGCAACAGTACAGAAACTCAGTAAGAAAATGGTAAAGTACATATTTATTACATTTGTGTGCCGAATAACCAATAATAAAATATATAATTATTATTTTACACATTTGTATTCTTTCTAGAATCATTAGGTAATGCTAATATGGTAATGGCGGTGACACCACAACAGCAGCCACAAAAAAAACTAATTGAACAGAGGAGTCCACCCAAGTGATATTCAAGTCTGCGATGTTCTCAACAGGACGCCCACCATATAGCTGATTTTTATATTTTAGATTTATTTATTTTAGTAGTATTTGTAATACTTTATAATTTCTTAAATTGAATTACACTAGATTAATTATTAATATTCCTAATAAAGTATACAAGTTTTTTTCTAAATACATAATTATTTTGTTCATTCCTTAAAACATTTGGCATTGTGTTGTATATATTCAGTCCCTTATAAAATAGTGATTTCTGCATGCTACTTGTATTTGCCCTTTGTAGTCTAAAATCTGTGACATTCCTTAGGCTGTACGGTTGTACTTCTCCAACATATCTTAATTTTTCGATTAAATAATCTGGAGCATCTCCCGTCTTCATTTTTTGTACAAAGTTTATGGTGTTGAACTGTAGCCTTTGGTGTATATTAAGCCATCTTAGTGTATTTATCATAAAGTTTATAGATGTATATCTGTTGCATTTAAAATCACTCGCATCGCTTTATTTTGTAATTTTTGTAGTCTGGATATTTGTTGATCTGTGCAGCATGTATACATTATAGTTGACCCATATTCAAAGTGTGGTTTTATTATAGTTATATATATATATTTATTGATGTAGTAATTGACATTTGTTTTCTAATTCGTTTGAAAACCCCTATTTTTTTACATATGTATTCGATATGTTCCTTTAATTTTAATTCGCTGTCAATTATGAAACCAAGATATTTAATATTATTAACTTTTTCTATTACTATATTATTTATTGTAAACGGTATGTTAGTGTTCATGTTTATATCCATTATTTTTGTTTTATTTTCATTTAATTTTAGTTTGTTCATTTTTAACCAGCTGCTTATATTTCCTATATCATATTTCAAGTTTTCGTAACATATTTCACACTTTTCTGCTTCGGTGAAAATTAGAGTGTCGTCTGCATACATGATTATTTCACATTTTTCCAACACTTTTTCCATATCATTAATATATATTATAAATGAAAGGGCACCTAAAACTGAACCCTGGGGTACTCCATACTCGTTCTATATTGCACCTGATTCGATGTTGTTAACTTTTGTTTTTTGTTTTCGATTTGTTAAGTATGATTGGAACCATTTCAATTCGTTATTTTGAATGCCGTAATTGTAAAGTTTTTTTATAAGAATATCTCTGTCTATTGTCTCAAATGGTCGTTTGAAGTCAAGAAAAACTGCCAATGTCTTGTTATCACTCTTCCTACATTTCCATTTATTTATAACATAATTAATCGTTGTTTCACAAGAGTACTTTTTTCTAAAGCCCGACTGATATTTCGATAATAGTTTGTTATGTTCTAGGTAATCTTCCAACTGTTTTTTTACAACTTTTTCTAAAATTTTTTCACAAGTTTTTAGAGTATTTACCGGACGATATTCTTCGCATTTATTCGTGTTTTGTATTTTCTCTATAGGGGTTATCATGGATTCTTTCCAGTTTTCAGGAAAGATACCAGTCTCTAGTGATTTATTTATAATATTTAATAATATATTCCCTGTTTTGTTCCAGTTATCCATTATCATATCATTTGAAATACTTTTATAGTCTGATTTTTTTCTCATACTCTTACATACACTTTTTAACTCTATCAAAGATATTGCACGAAAACTGAATTTATAATTTATCACCGGTATTTTATTTTCATATTGCACTGATTCAATTGAGCTTCTGATGTCTGCTATACTATTTACAAAGTATCTATTAAAATTCTCTGCTATTTCAATATTGCTCGAATACTCAATTTGTGTAAATATCACATTTTTATCTCATTTTTGGGTTTTTTTATAACTAATTCTTTGATTCTATTCCACATTTCTTTTTGGGTATTTGCTGTCGATATTTTTTTGTTTATATAATTGTTTTTTTCGTTCTCAATTTTCACTTTGTATGCATTTCTTATTGTTTTATATTTGTTCCACGAATCAGTAGTGTTTTCTATTAACGCTTTTTGATATCTGATGATTTTTTCTTTTTTAAAAGATTTCAACTCATTACTGAACCATTTGTTATTTGTTCTATCGTTAATTCTCGTTTTCACAGTAAATTTTCTTATTACGTTTTCTAAACTGACATCCAAGTCAGTAACATATTCATTAATATTGGTTATTTCGTTATTACACTGTATTGTCGCGCTCAATTCACTTTTGAATCTCGTTTTGTTATATTTAAATACTTCTATTTCTCTATTTGCCTGTTGCATTTCGCTATCGCATTCAATAAATATATCTATTGATTCATGGTCGGATATTTTATTATTTATATTAACGTTCGCTGATACGCTTTTTGTGTTTGTTATGACATAGTCAATTAAGGTTTTAGAATGTTCTGTTATTCTGGTAAACTCGTTCACCATTTGCTTCAAACCATTGTCGTTTAAAATACTTAAAATTTTTGCTTTATAAAAGTCCTTATACCACTCAATGTTAAAGTCACCGATTATCAGTATATTATAATTGCCTTCAAATATTTCTTCTACGAACTCTTGGAAAGTCTCACAGAATTCTACTTTATTACAACTTGGAGATCTATACACCACTACTATGATATACACATTGTTCCTAATGTTAATCATGCATGCACTAATTCAATATTGCGACTCTTTTATAATATCTTTAATTTTATTGAATTGAAAATGGGTTTTAAAATATATAATTGCCCCTCCCGTTCTGTTTGAATTTGACAAAATAGCGCAATGTCTGTAGTTTCGAATTTGAATTTCAGCTTCATTTATGTTTTCTGTTTGATGTGTTTCAGATAGAATAATAAAGTCTGGTTCTATTGTTTGAACTATTATTTCTTGCTGATTAAAATTATTTATTAATCCCTGAATATTCGTATATATTCCACGTATCATACTTGGTGGCTAGGCAGCTAAGCCTAATCTCTTCTTTTTTACTTTGAGCTTGTTTATATATACTGGACATTCTCTGTTGTATGTGTGATGATTCTCGTCAAGTTCTAAGTTAAGTCTTTTATTTTCTCTAATGCAATTTATACATTTTTTTACTTCTTCCTTACTGCACTCTTTACTTTTGTGATTTCCATGACATTTGAAACATATTTCCTCGTTCCTGCATTCTGACGCTCTATGATTGTATCCTAGACATTTATAACATTGAAAAACATTAGTACCATCAAATACTCGACATCTATCCCATCCGACGTTAAGTTTTTGAACTGTTATAACATTTTTGTATGACTCGTTATCTATTATTAATTTTGCATTAAAGATCGTTTTATTGTACCGCTTTGTTTCAAAATATTTTAACAGTCCAATTTTACTGTTTTTCAATACTTCATTCTGCTCTTTTAACTTTTCTATTAACTCTTTTTCCGGCATTTTAAAATTCATATCAGTTATTATGATTTGCATATCTATTTCTTTTGGTACTTTTATTTCATAATTTTCGCTAATTTCGTTCTGTATTGCTTCCTTAATTTTATCTCTTTCTTCGACATTCTGACTCTGTATAACTATTGCACCATTTTTTCTGTTTTCAACATTTGTTATATTAAAATTGATTGGATCAACTTTTTTGTTTAAATCCGCCTTTGTTTTTTCAACACTTTGCTTCTCCTTTGGTTTTACTATTAAGGGGACATTTTTCGAAACATCTGGTATCACTACACTACTTGCAGCAGTATGTGCATACGTTAATTTTGTTTTTGTGTTTGATTCTTTTACCATTTTCTTTATATCATTGCACAATTTTGCATTATTTTTCTCAATTGTATCACACATATCTTTATTTTTAGTTTCTATTTCATTTACATTCCCGAACATATTTCTAACTTCATATTTTTTTTACAAAGCTTCTGTAAACCATCCATTTTCCTAAATCGTTCATCATAACGCTTTTCTATTGCTTCCAGCAGTGATTTTATTTCTCTTTCATTTTGTTTTAACGATCTTTCGAATTCACTCCTATATTCTACTAAATTATTTTTATCCACATTTTCTTGAATGTCTCTTAGTACCAAATCAACATTTTGAATATATTGGATGCATTCATCACACATGTATCTAATAAAGTTGTTTTCTTCCATAATTTTCACTGAATATTGATCTATTTCAGCGCATTTTTTTGTAATATGGTATACTTTATCACAAACTCCACTGCATCTTATTCCAGTTTCACCTCTAATGGCCGACCTGCATTTATTGCATTCGGTCATATTTTCACATTAAACTTATTATTTCTCTTTTTTTCAGTCTTTACTGTATTAGACACTTTTCTAATTGTTTGGTTTATTTTTACCACCCTAATTGTTTCTTAAAACACAGTTTTATATAATTTTATAAATTAATTTGCAGAGCTATTATATTTTGCTTGTTTATTCAACAGTGTTGATCACCAGCAACAGCTGCTCCTCCATCCATGCTGATGCCAACAGATCAAGCTATGCTTGAAGCAAATCTTGTGCAGATGTATCATAAAGAAAATCTGCAGGCCCAATTGCTAGGCCGCCTAACCACCCAATTACGCTGCTCAAGCACATTTGGCTCAACAGCAATCTGCTGCCGCGGGCAGTTTATTTTATAATAATCCTATTGATACTCCACAACAAACAGTAGCCGCTGCTATAACTTACAGTCCAACTGGTCAAGTAGGTTTCGCAACACAACCGTAAGTTTTCTCAGTTAATTCAGGTGGATACCAAAATTATAATTACATTCTACCAACTTACTCACAGGCCTCTTCAGGACCAGTTTCTTTACCCCAAAGAAGACCTACAAATGCTATACCCATACTGCCGCTATCGGAAAAGAATAAGCAACAAAACTTACAAGAGTCGAAAACCGATGACTCTTTAACGAATCAACAGTCAAGCTCAAATCAATCTCCAATTGGATCGGCTGAAAATATTGATCATATTATAGACAATATGTTTGTAAGAGCCCAGCTTTGCGGCCACCTCCTATAACGACAACCACAACTAACACATTCCAAAATGCCCACATCATTGATTGATGTAGCAATAGCAGACAACGCGGGTATTACTTCTGTGACTACAGAAAATATAACCAATAACGAAACTTTATCAGCTTCTACTGCTGCTCCATCGACCGTAACTAATGTGCCTAGGTTCCACATCTTTCGGCACACAGAACAAAGTTTCCTCTCCCTCGGGGGAATTTACGTTTGAATATAACAAACACGCATTGTTTTATTTTGTGTTACAAAACTTTATCAAATAAATTATAAAATGATTGTTTTTTACAATATGTAGCAACTTTTATTTCCAAATTATTGTTTTTAAAGAATTTTAACGAAATTTTTTACAATTATTGTTTTGTTTTCGTTATGGCGCAAAGAACATCTCTTGAAACAAGCAGCATTTTGACAGCTCAGCAATATTGCCATGGTATCAGCTGATCGACATTAAGGCCACCTAGTAGTGAATTCTCCTTGGTGATGCGCATCAGATATTTTGTGATAAACATATCTTCCACATCCATTATATTATATTATTATTTTTTTTATTAAACATTTTACATTAATTTACATTTACCTATCATTTACATTTAACTCACATTTACGATTTCAATGTTCGGCTAAATGAGCCTTAACAATGTCTTCTGAATTTAAAAAAACACTTTTCGAACAATTTGTCAATACAGATTAAATATAGTAAATAAAATTATTATTTTACAAAATTGAAAACAAGTAAACAAAAGCACTGAATCCGCCACTTTTTTAAGCAAATGAGAAAAAAATTTGACAGAAACCTGAAGTATTTTACCAACAAAATACGTGTGGTTTTTGGTGTTGTTTCATTGTTGTACTAGTTACAAGCCAGATTTATCAGGTACTCTCAGTACCGCAGCTGTATATTGAAATTTGTTGAGCTACTGTCAAAAGTTTATATACAAGCCACATAAAATGTTGTTTTTTCTTAAATCTTCCTTGTTAATGATGCTTCTTCTTCCTTGATTTTGACATTAGCTCTTCATTTTCTACCAACAAAATACGTGTGGTTTTTGGTGTTGTTTCATTGTTGTACTAGTAAGAGTACCTGGTAAATCTGCCTTGAATATTACCTTGTATATTATTGTACCACTGGACTATGTCCACACGGTGAAACATTAACAATAGAATAGTTGTGTTTGTTGATAAGAGGGGAAAGACGAGTGGAAAAGGGTTCGGTGTTTCATGTATATGAAACATGTGTCGAGCACGCCAATGTATGCTGCATAACAAATGTTTCAACCGTGTGGACACGAATGCAGCTTCAAAAGGGAATTAATAAATGTTTCTGAAGTAAATGTTTCATCGTGTGGACATAGTCTTGTCAAGCCTAGCTTCTTCTGTACTTTAAATAAGTATCACAGAATACGCATGGCATAGTCTATCGCATAGTAGAGTTGTGCTTTTTAGCTCAGTGAGCTGAGCGCTCACTTTAGCTCAGCTCAGTTTACTGAGCTAGTTCATTTAATAGCTCAGTGGCTCAGTAGCTCAGTTATAATGATACACCAAGGGTGATTAAAGACATTGTAACCATATTTATTAAATATGGCAAAAACGATAATAATAATTTCGTGGAGTTTCAGAGACAAATACAATCCAATATTGCCTTCAATATATTTTAAATCAGTCAATAATGTGACTTTTTGAAGAGGTGGACCATTAACTAAATATATATATATATATATATATATATATATATATATATATATATATACATATATATATATATATATATATATATATATATATATATATATATATATATATGTATATATATATGTATATATGTATATGTATATATATATATATATATATATATATATATATATACATATATATATATATATATATATATATATATATATATATATATATATAGATATTTTAAAAGAAAATAAAATATATATATATATATATATATATATATATATATTTTAAAAGAAAATAAAAAATATATATAGTATATATATATATATATATATATATATATATATATATCTATATATATATATATATATATATATATATATATATATATATATATATACATGTATATATATATATACATATAAATATATATATATTTTAAAAGAAAATAAAATATATATATATATATATATATATATATATATATATATATAAATATATATATATATATATATATATATATATATATATATAAATATATACATATATATATATATATATATATATATATATATATATATATATATATAAACTTGTGGTCGTTTTTTATAATATATTATTTCTTATAATTTTTATTCGATATTTCGTTAACAGCTTGTTAACATCTTCAGGAAATAAAAATAATAATAATTTTTATTTCCTGAAGATGTTAACAAGCTGTTAACGAAATATCGAATAAAAATTATAAGAAATAATATATTATAAAAAACGACCACAAGCTTGATAAATATTACAATAAACTGATAAGGTCAATAAAAATAAATCAATATATATATATATAAATATATATATATATATATATATATATATATATATAAATATATACATATATATATATATATATATATATATATATATATATATACATATACATATATATATATATATATATATATATATATATATATATATTTATATATATATATATATATATATATATATATATATATATATATATATATCTATATATATATATATATATATATATATATATATATATATATATATATATATATATACATATATATATATATATATATATATACATATGCACATAGATATATAAACATATATATATATATATATATATATATATATATATAAATATATATATATTTATAATAAAACAATTCCCATGTACTGGTATTATTCAAAACATGGTTTCATCGCACCAGTTTTATTTGTAAAAAAATTTCTATGCATAAAGATTGGTTCTGTAGACATGCCACAATAACATATTCAATGACGTATTTATATTTGTCTGGCAGCATATTAAGAAACTGTGGTATCATTACAATTATGTCAGAAATTATCAAAACCGCTCAGCTCTGAAGCAAAAGCGCTCTGAAACAAAATAGCTCTGAAACAAAAGAGCTCTGAAACAAAAGCGCTCTGACACAAAAGCGCTCAGTACTGAGCTAAAATCATCTATTGTAGTGAGCGCTCATTTCGCTCAGCTCACTGAAACGTTCAATTGAACTAGCTCATAGCTCAGTGACACAACTCTATCGCATAGATCATCTGTGTATCAAAGTTTAAAGGGCAGAAGCAAATTCGTTAATAAAAAATGGCGAAAATGTGTAATAAATATCTGGATGCATTAATAGTTATGCTCCATCTACTAGTCGACTCCTTTCTGGAATTTATATTGGGGTGGTATATGGGTCCACGTCAGCGATGTAGCTCTCCAAGAGAATTGAAACAAGATGATATAGTTTCGAAAAGTGCTGTGAATTTAGCATTATTGATTAAAGAACGCAAATTAAAATCCTTTGAGGTGATAAAGGCTTATTGTGATCGTATTGAAACTGTAAATCCTGAAATAAATGCTGTTGTTGATGGTCCGTTCGCTGATGCCTTGGAGGAGGCAAAGGAAATCGATCGCAAACTGGACAATGGAGAAATTACGGCAGAAGATTTAAAAGTTAAACCATTTTTAGGAGTCCCATTCACTACAAAAGATAGTATAGCCGTGGCTGGCAAGTTACATACGTTGGGCTTGGTATCTCGTAAAACTACAAAAGCGTCAGAAGACGCAGAATGTGTTCGTTTATTGAAAGATAGTGGTGCTATTATCATTGCAACTAGCAACATACCTGAAGTTAACAAATGGGTTGAGTCACGCAATATGTTGATAGGTCAGACTAATAATCCTTACGATCTAAGGCGCTCAGTTGGTGGGTCTTCAGGTGGTGAAGCCTCTTTAATCACCTCGTGTTGTACAAGTTTTGGGTTAGGCACTGATATAGGCGGTTCTATACGTATCCCTGCATTTAATTGTGGGATTTTTGGGCATAAACCCTCAAGAAATGTTGTCAACTTAAGAGGTTGTACATTCCGTACGGGAAAAGAAAAAGATACAATGGTAGTAGTTGGCCCTATGTGTCGGTACGCTACAGATTTAATGCCTATTTTGAAAGTTATGGCTGGTCCTAAAATGTCGCAGAACTTGAATCTCAATCAAAAGGTTGATTTGAAAAAATTGCGATACTTTTACATACCATCGAACAATATGAGGCAATGTAGTCCCGTTAATAGTGAAAATCAAAAGCGCATGTATCAAATTAGACAACATTTTCAAAATTTAACTGGACGTGAAGTTGAATTAGCCGAATTGCCGGAATTGGGAATTACCGGAAAAATGTGGCGCTATTGGATGACTCAAGAGCCAGCGGACTTCAATAAGCTCTTAGGAAATGGCGTTAATCTCAACCCGTTTGTGGAACTATCCAAAAAAATTCTTGGCAAAAGTGACTTTACTATGGCGGCGATATATTCTTTGATTGATGCTATATTGCCTAAAGAAAATGAATCTTTAATTATTGAGGCTACCACACATATAAAGCAATCTTTGCATGACCTATTGGGTAATGACGGCGTATTATTTTTCCATAGCTCTCCTCGAACTGCTCCATTTCATTATTATCCCCTTATCAAACTAATGGATTTCAGTTACTTTTCTATATTTAATGTACTTAAAGTTCCAGTTACACAAGTACCTCTGGGTTTGGATGCGAAGGGACTCCCTTCAGGTATTCAGGTCGTTGCCAATAATATGAATGATCGGTTGTGCTTGGCTGTTGCTGAAGAACTGGAGCGTGTTTTCGGTGGCTGGGTACCCCCCTACTTATCTACAGAGACCTAATTTAACATATGTGACCGCAAAATAGAAAGGACTTAAGGGTAAAAACCGGTTTTGTTCAGGAGGACCATTTTAAAGATTTAAATACGTGCATCTTTGTTGTACTATCACTTCATAAAACATGCATATCTCTGGGATGGAACACTTTATATAAAATTTCATAACACTAATTTAGATTTTATTTTTCATTTTGCCTTATAAATACTTTTCTTGTTATCCAATGGATTATTGGTTGTATGAAGGTGTAGAAAAATAAAATAGAATAGATAAATCAAATATAATTTGTTTGTTGGTTTAGTTTTGTATGAGTTTCAAGGCCTACTATGTTTATTCTGTTGTGATTTTTGAAAACAAAGTATATCTATATCAAGTAGTCGCAAGAGCACAACAATATAAATTTACAAAAAACTACCGTACATTTTGTTTGTGTAAAATTAATATTTTATGTCAGAAATTTTATTTTATTTTGTTTTGTTCACAATTATTTCCAAAAATGTAAATACTTTTCGCATAGAACCTTTTTAAAACAATTTCTTTTTGTTAATTTTTCTTAAACAATACACTTTTTCACAAAAATCTTTTTCACAACAATTATTTTTTGCTACTTTTGTTGCATTAATAATGTTTTTCACAATTTTACAAAATTATTTTTTCAACGAATAAACAAATATGGCTCGCTACAAAAGTAAACAAATTTTGACATACGTTCATGGAAAAACTGAAAAAAATTTTAGTCAGCTGGGCTCTTGCATATACTTGATATAGATATACTACTTTGGTTTGTAATTTACAAATTGTGTATTCTCAGATGGTTTTCAGAAGTATATGCATAAGATAAGAGGTTTTTAACTTTTCAAAACTGTGGTTGAAGTCTACTGAGTCTATATATATATATATATATATATATATATATATATATATATATATACTTATATATATATATATATATATATATATACTTATATATATATATATATATATATATATATATATATATATATATACATATATATATATATATATATATATATATATATATACTTATATATATATATATATATATATATATATATATATATATATATATATATATATATATATATATATATACTTATATATATATATATATATATATATATATATATATATATAAATGAAATTTATTTGTTGGTGGTTAAGCAATGTCTATATGCATTTCATTGGTGCTTTACCAAATCGTCAGTAGACTTTAACCACAGTTTTGAAAAGTTAAAAACCTCTTATCTTATGCATATACTTCCGAAAACCATCTGAGAATTCACAACTTGTAAATTACAAACTATTTTCAAAAATAACAACAGAACAAGAACATAGGCTTGCAACTCATACAAAATTAAACCAACAAATAAAGTATGTTTGATACGAATCTATTTTATTTTTCTACACCTTTATACAAGTTGTGAATTCTCAGATGGTTTTCGGAAGTATATGCATAAGATAAGAGGTTTTTAACTTTTCAAAACTGTGGTTAAAGTCTACTGACGATTTGGTAAAGCACCAATGAAATGCATATAGACATTGCTTAACCACCAACAAATAAATTTCATTTATTTATTTATTTATTTATTTATTTAAATGTTTCAGTCTATGGTCACAAAACCTTCCAGACTATGACTAACATGAGAACTTAAAAACTAGTAGTTATAAAACAAATGTTGAATAAAAAATTATTTTACAATATACATTACAAAAAACAAAAACGATGAGATTACATTACAAATTATAGTAATTATATTATTAGACTAGAAATAAGAAGTTTAAATTGCATTTTGTCCGTGCTGAATTCAATAAAAGAATTATCCCGTCTTTGCAGATTAACATTGATTTTATTAAGGTTAGCAAAAGCACGAGTTAGAGTGCCATTACGAGCATAATTAGTTCGATGAAAAGGTACCTCAAAGAGCCTAGCCAACCTAAGATTCCTACGTGGAATATAAAACGGTACACAGCTAAGCAAATCAGGACAGTCAATGCAACCATTAACAATATCATACACCATGAGGGCTGATTGTAATTCTCTACGAAATTCTAAGGTACGGAGCCCTATAAAAAGGCATTTAGACTCATATGGGACAGTAGATAAATACGGTAGCGACCGTGTAGCAAACTTAATGAAAACGCGCTGCAGTCTCTCAATACGGAAAACTAGATTGGAAACATGAGGATTCCATATCACAGCCGCATATTCTAATTTAGACCGTACGAAGGATGTATATATATACTTCAGTGTATAAGGGTCAGTAAATTCCGAGCAGATTCTCTTCAAAAAGCCAAGCACCTTATACGCTCTTGGAAGCATATACTCAACATGAGCCACAAACGATAGCGAGCTATCGAAAACCACACCTAAGTCAAGTTTTGAATCAGATTTGCACAATGAGATACCACTAATATTAAAAGAAACCGATACGGGACTCTGAGTTCTGCTATACGACACATGCGAACACTTACTAATATTTAATTGTAAATGATTCAAACTGCACCAGTTGATTAAATTATTGAGCTCATTCTGCATTATATGCACATCATTAATCGAGTCCAACTTCATAAAAAATTTTAAATCATCAGCATATAAAAGATAATCTGACTTTAAGAAACAACAACCAATATCATTAATAAATAAGTTAAATAATAATGGGCCAAATATGCTACCCTGAGGTACACCAGACGTTTGTAAGTATGGTTTTGAAGTGTAACCCTCGACATGCACAGTACAAATTCTCTCAGATAAATAAGACTTTATCCATTTCAAGAAACTCGAATGGAATCCCAATGAGTCCAACTTGCGCAAGAGAATAGTATGCGATAATTTGTCAAACGCCTTAGAGAAATCAGTATAAATTGCTTCAACTTGACCCCCACATTCAAGTGCTCCCAAACAGTATTCACTAAAGAGTGTAAGATTTGTAATTGTAGACCTCCCAGGATAAAAACCATGCTGATTGGGAGATATCCATGGCTTAACTTGAAAAAATAATTTTTTATGAATAATGTGCTCAAAAATTTTAGAGACACATGACAATTTCGAAATAGGCCTATAGCATGATATATCATCTCTCTTTCCATCCTTAAAGACAGGAGTGACCACTGCAGATTTCCATCTACTAACAAATTCCCCCTCTTGGAGCGATAGATTAAAGATAAAAGTTAAGACTGGTGTTAAAGATTTAGAAGTTCTCTTTAAAAAATAAGTACAAAGACCATCCAAATCGGATTTATAACTTAATTTGACCTGAGAAATTGCATCTGTTAAATCATCCTCAGATACAACCAGTGAACCAATATTTAATCTTGAAAACGCATCTGCACTGTAAATGGCATTGCCACCAACCGGCTCGAAGTTAGAACTAAAAAAGGATGCAAACATATTAACCACTTCATCACCCGATTTAGAAAAGGTACCATCAAAGCACATAGTAGATGGAATATCGGACACCTGTCTCTTAGACTTCACAAAGGACCAAAAAGATTTCGGGTTAGTCCTAATTTCCTGTTCCTTCGTCAAGAGAAATTGTTTATAGAGAAATTTATTTAAGAAGTTAAACTCCCGACTATAATGTATAAATTTTGATTGGCATTCATAATCCCCAGTACTAATGAACTTCTTATGAAATTTGTTACGCAGGTTTTTAAGTTTTTTAAGACCCCGAGTGTACCAAGGAAGCTTATACGGCTTAATGCTCTTAGTCGGAACATTAACAGAACAAATATCGAGTATTTTCTTTAAAAATATCTCGTAGCACTCAAACGTTTTCAGACCAGTAAACATGTCCATCCAATCCATCGAATCAAAAATTGAATTCAGCACATCAAAATTACACGATTTAAAGTTAAGATTATCACTAGTTAAACAATGCGAATTATTAAAAAATTCAATATTAGCAATTTCCAGCACTAAAGGATGATGGTGAATATTTGGCGGAGAGATCCACAGCAAAGGAGAATAAACTTTACATTTACTAAGATCAGGTGCAAAGATAAGATCCAAAAGTCGATTTAATCTATTGGGACAGTTATTAACTTGACACAAATTAAGCGACATAACACTGTCAATGAGGTTTATTTCATGAGTCTGATTGACATTACAAGGCGTTAGAAAATGACTGTCAGCAATTTTTGACCAAATAATATTTTTCAGATTAAAGTCCCCCATAACAAACATATTTCCTTTCACTGTAAAACTCTCCCCAAAAGATAAAATATTAGAGATATGTGCGTCGTACAAATCATAAGTACTATTGGGTGGAATGTATGATGCACACAAAAGAAATGAGCAATTAACATGGGAAACAGAAACAATTAATTGATCAAGCAAACCATTATGGGAATTAATTCGACATAAAGAGGACTTAAAGTACTTTTTAACTGCAATAATCACTCCACCACCCAGTGATAAACCAGTTATTGCAGCATCTCTATCCTTACGGAACACATTAAATAATTTGGGATCAAAAAATTCAGCATCAAAAAAATCCTTGTTAAGCCAGGTTTCGACCAGTACTAGAACATCAAAATCATTTTGTGATGAAAAATCCAAGACCGTTTTAGATTTAGTTCTCATTCCTGAGAGGTTTTGGAAATATACTCTAAGATGGGTCCTCACGTGCGCTAGATCTGACTTGTGGGAGGTTTCTGCTTTGGAAAATTTACAAATGGGCGAAATTTAATGTCCGCAGGCCAAACTTCAGGCTTTAGAAGACTTTCATAGAGACTACTCGATATACCAATCTTAAAGTTAACCTTCTTTAGGAGCTTTAAATCCGTATTGGGTTTAACCAGTTTGAAACAGGCCAAATGAGGTCTATTTATATTTGCTGTTTTTTCCACATAATCAATAATTTGGTCCGCTGTTACATTTGGCTTAAACGAAGATAAGTGAATCCATTTCTTCTGTGATATTACATCCAGATCATTAGATGAATTGGCCCCATAAATAACTGGGACAGGAACCCTTTTCTTATTGTCAGTATGCTTATTTCCATTAGCCGAAGAACGTGGTGGTGACGACGACAAGGATAACACAGATTGTTTATTTCCATTGTGTCCATTTTTCTTCTTGCTTTTTGTTGAAACAGTACGGCCAGCAAGATCAGGAAAATTACTGATAGTTTCCCCAACAATAGCATCTGGTAAGTCAAGAGATGAGACAGGAAGATCAGGTTGTTGCTGAATTGGGATTGTTGGAATTCCCATCGCAGTTTGCGAACCTCTACGAACCACGTCACTGACGGACGGTACAAAAACCAATGGTTGCTGACTCAAGTTATTATTATTGGCACAATTTTTACAGGACAATGCCGAGAAATGCTCACTCCAATTATTAAGGTCTTCTTTGACAGTAGTACTGACGATGCCTTTAATCTCCTTCAACATATTAGCATTGCCACTTTCCATAGATTTCAGCATAACTTCATTATTTGATTCCAGACCACTTAAAACACCATGCAACTTTTTCAACTCCAATATATTCTTTTCCCAGGTTTTTTGGGCCGAATCCATTTTTTTTAGTCTATCATCATATCTTTTTTCAATCGCCTCCAGCAATTTTTTTATTTCAAATTCGTTTTCCGTTAGTGATGCCTTGAATTCGTGTTTATAATCAACTAAGCGTTGTTTATTTTTATTAACACTATCTTGAATATCCCTCAGAACCAAGTCGACGTTGTGAATATATTGGAAACAGTCATCACACATAAAACGGATATAGTTCGATGCCTCCAGAATACCAGCAGAGTAATGATCAACATTAGAGCATTTAGTAGCAGAATGATATACTCTACCACAAACCCCACTACAACTTATTCCGGTTTCACCGCGAATGGAACTTTTGCATTTATGACATTCAACCATTATGAGCTCAGACTAATATCACTTGGTCAACTGGGATGTATACTCAGTTGAAATTTGCTTGTTTACAAATGTACACTTAAATTGTTGATTATAGGCAGTATATATATATGTATGTAAATACATATGCACTTAAAGCGAGAAGCAGGTTACGGTTTGATACTGTGATATTTGTTATTATAAAGTTACGGACGTATACTTAGTTTCTGCTTGATGTCTAGTTAATTTTTGTATTTTGAACAAGTTCGATGTTGATTATTATTGTTGTAGAATTTACAATTTTTGTTGTAATAAAGTTTAAAGAAAAAATATATTAACTATTTACTGCTACTTATTAATAACAGATTTAAAACAAACAAGCTTAAGCACAGAAGTTATTAATTATTATTACAAATTAAAATTTTAGTTATTATTATTTGTAAAACGTTTATGACAGGAATCCAAAACAAACTTTAGCGGAGCTTAGCAAAAAACACGTCTTCTTCAACCACAGCAGAATTTATATATTAGTATTGTGACAACAATGTGTTAAATAAAAAAACTTAATTATATATATATATATATATATATATATATATACTTATATATATATATATATATATATATATATATATATATACATATATACATATATATATATATATATATATATATATATATGTATATATATATATATATATATATATATATATATATGTATATATATATATGTATATATATATATATATATATATATATATATATATATGTATATATATATGTGGGAATGCGGGATTAGGGATCGATCTGGTAACCCTATGTTGATTAACATGTCAAAGGGAATGTCAATCAACATAATCGATCAAGAGCAGAGTTCTAGAGTAGACGTGAGCGAGTGTAGACGTATAGAAGTCGTGTGTGATCTTTCGCTAAAGTAAAGTAACTTAATCTAATTCAAATAACCTACAGAGATAATTACTATAAACACAACAATAACTGAATTAATAAATAAATGAATTCTATTTAAAAAATTATAAACTAAAGTGTTTCCGTTTAACTAAAAACTAAGGCAAAAGCCAAACACCACAACTTGGGGGCTCAACCTAAAGAAAAAACAATTTCATGTTGAAAGAACAGTTATAAACAGCAACAAATTACATCAAATATTTTAAATATTGAAGACTATTTCCAAAAATCTGAGTTGAAAGGAGAATTAAAAAAAAAAAAAACAATCAACACGAAGGTCTTGAAGAAAAATAGCCGTTAAATACTAAAAACAACAAAAGACAGTCAAAATAATTTTTGCATTTGCTACCGCAAAATAAAGAAGAACTTGATTTATTATGTGTGCAGTTGTATAAAAAGTCGCTCTGCTCCGATGAAGCAGAGACTGCGTGTTTAAACAGTGTGTATTTTAAAGCAGAGGTTCGAACAGAGAATGTGTGTTAATGCAGTCACCGCATGTGTGAAGCTGATCTGACGGTAACCAAACTACAGTGGATCACAACGATAATAGGACATATTGTGAAGCAGCAATTGGAATAACCACTTGAAGTAGACATATGAGGAAAAGTAGCAGCGGGCAAGCAGAGTGAAGTATAAAGAGCAACTAAGGGTATGAATAGTTAAAAACAATCTGAAAACAAAAAATATATATAGCCACGGAGCTTATTTTTTTTACTATTATTTCATTAATTGTTTTAAAAAATTAAGAGTTATTGTAGAACTTGTCTTAATGGACAAAAGAGAAGTTGTTCAAATTTAAATAAGAGAGTTGGATGTAAAGAATTTTTAAATTTGAACAAATAGAAGTTTAGATGTTTGATGTCAGTCACATTTTTAGATGAACAAAGGTGAAGAGAAGTTAATATTTTATCCTTGAATAAAATTAAGAGAAATTCGTGAGTTGAAATAGAAGTTAATTAACCCTTGAGTGGTTTAATTGGAAAAGTGCGCTACATGCAAAATTAGATGTTTTAAAAATTCTTTTGAGATAATTTTTTTTTAAAAAAAAAAACTAATTTGAAGACAAAGTAATATTTTTTTTGTTCAATCATTTCTTTGAGATAAAGTAATTTTAAAAAATTCTTCGAGTTAATGTGATGAAATAAAATTTTTTGATGCCAATTTAATTTTTATTTACTTATTTTTGTAATTAACTTTTGAGATCAATTAATATTTCGAAGTTTAAATAATTTTTTGAGCAGAAGAGATAATAGAATATAATTAATTGAAATTTTGTGAAATTTTCCCTAAGTATTATCTATCTACTGATTTTGATTTTATTATAATTTTGAAATTATTTTTATAAAATATTTGTGAAGCATTGATCACCACAAAGATGTTAGCCACTGATATTTTGGCAATGACAGTTGACGAACTTAGGACGGAGTTAGTAAAATTAGATCTTTCGAAAGTGGGCAACAAGATAGAACTCCAAGAGCGTTTACTCGATCATTTTGGATTACGACAAAAGAAAGAAACGGTCATAAGCAATGGAGAAGCTTCAGTTACGGTCGATCGTGTGATAGTAGAGCGTAGTAATATTTTTTCTCTCCGCGATATTCAGGATTCCGTATCTGCTTTTTCTGGTGATGGTTTACCTGAACTTAACCATTGGCTACAAGAGTTTGAAGATGTTGCGTGTACAGTCGGTTGGGATGATTTGAGAAAGTATATCTACGCTAAGCAATTGCTTAAAGGGGCAGCAAGAATTTTCATCAGATGCCAGTCTGATGTAAATAATTGGTCTTCTCTTAAGACGGTCTTGAAAAAAGAATTTGGTACGAAGTTATCGTCAATAGAAATCCACAAAATTTTGTCAAATCGTCATAAGACAAATAGTGAAACTTTTCGGGAATACTTGTATAGCCTACAAGAAATTAGTAAACCCATAGATATCGACGATGACAGCATTATTGAATATTTCGTTCAGGGTATTAAAGATTCAGCTATTAACAAGTCTATTCTTTACCAGGCCCGAAATATAGAAGAATTGAAAGAAAAACTTAAGACATATGAAAAAATTAGATCAGCTGGACAGCCATTAAGCTCGAAAGTAATTGAATCTCAAGGAAAGCGTGACGTAGACAGTAATAGTGGAAGACGTTGTTTTAGATGTGGCGATAAAGGACATTTAGCTAGTGACTGCAAAAGATCGGAAGTAAAGTGCTTCAAATGCAAAAGCTTTGGGCACAAATCGTTTAATTGCACTAAGAATGCCAACACTGAGAAAAAAGATGACAAGACCAAGAGGAATGAAAGTAACGTTCATACGTTGACTGATAACATTGTTTCGTCATCAAGAAGAATTTTTACAGACATTGAAATTTTTGGGAAGAATATATCAGCTATTGTCGATACTGGTAGTGACATCAGCGTCCTTCGGTATGACACCCTCATGATTTTAAGTGATGTCGAGCTGAAATCTGATTTCAAGATTTTAACTGGCATAGGTGGCAAGACTATCAAAACGTTAGGAAGTTTGAAAGCGCGTACAAAGTTGGGAGCAGTGGAAATAGAGATCAATTTTCACGTCGCTAAAGGGGGTGATATTTTGTACCACGCAGTGATAGGTAACGATGTCTTAGCCAAGGTAGACTTAATTATAGACGCACAGGGAGCTAGGTTTCGAAACAAAATTTCAGAATGGTCATTAGTTAAAGAAGAAGGAAGCGGTGTAGTTGAAAGTTCAGGGAGCGCCAACCGGACTACGATGGAAACCAATCCTATCGCCGAACTAGATGAAGAATTTGGTGAACTGATTCATTCCGCTACAATAGGTAAATTTATAGAAGGCGAGTTACAAATGGAGCACCTTGAGAAGAGCAGACAGAGTAAAATTAGAAATTTAGTTAAAGCGTACAGACCAATAAAGCCAGAGACATCTCCGGTGAGAATGAAAATTATTCTCAATGACGACACCCCGGTGGTACACAGACCCCGTAGAGTTCCGTATTCCGACCAAGTTTTCATCGACAACCAAGTCAAGGAATGGTTACAGGACGGCATTATAGTACCAAGTTATTCAGAATACTCCGCCCCAGTGGTCTTGGTTCAGAAAAGGGATGGTACAAAGCGTCTGTGCTGTGATTATCGGAAGCTCAATGAGAAAATTATAAGGGATAATTTTCCCATGGTGCTTATCGATGACGTTGTGCAGAGATTAAAGGGTGCGAAAGTCTTCACAACACTAGATTTACGCAATGGATTTTTTCACGTTCCTATAGAGGAAAATTCTCAAAAATATACTTCCTTTGTGACTAGTAAGGGCCAATACGAGTTCAAGTTCGTACCATTTGGTATATCGAACTCCCCCGCAATATTTTGTAGATATATCGCTTCTGTTTTCCGAAGATTGATAAGTGACGGCACATTGATTGTTTACATGGATGATATAGTTATACCATCAGCGAATGAAGACGAAGGTACTGAGAAGTTGATAAAGGTTCTGCGGGTAGCGGCACAGAATGGGTTAAATATTAAATGGGCAAAATGTCAATTTTTGCAAAGAAGAATTAACTTCTTGGGTTATATATTCGAGGACTCGACAATTGCGCCATCGACAGAGAAAACTCGAGCTATAATTAATTACCCATTACCAACAAATGTGAAAACCCTTCAAAGATTTTTAGGACTTACATCCTATCTACGACGATTTATCCCAGGGTATGCATCAATGGCGAGGCCGTTGTCAAACTTGTTGCGGAAGGACACAAAATTTAAGATGGGGGACGAAGAAATTTTAGCTTTTAAACAATTGAAGAATTCAATGGTGAACCCACCAGTTTTGAGAATTTTTGATGCCAAATCCATTACGGAAATCCATACAGATGCTAGTTTATATGGTTATGGCGCAATTTTACTGCAAAAAGGGGAAGATTTAGGATTCCACCCCGTGGAATATATGAGTCGAAAGACTACCCAGACAGAACAGAAATACCACTCGTATGAGCTCGAAGTTTTAGCCGTTATCGAGGCTCTGAAGAAATGGAGAATTTTTGTGCTAGGAATACCAATCAAAATAGTGACAGACTGCAACGCTTTTGCACTAACAATGCGCAAACAGGACGTACCCCCACGAGTGTCGAGATGGGCACTTTTCTTACAAGAATTCGATTATAAAATAGAGCATAGACCAGGAGTGAGGATGAAGCACGTGGACGCATTAAGTCGGTTAACATGTTTGATGATTGAGGATTCATTAGGTCATAGACTGAAACATGCCCAACTACAGGATGAATGGATTAAAGCAATTCGGAAAATATTAGAGACAGGTCCATACGAAGACTACTTTATGAAATATGACATACTGCACAAAGACCCTGATAACGAACTATTAGTTGTACCGAGTTCTATGGAACAGGAAATAATTCAGATAGCACACAGACAGGGACACTTCGCTACTCGTAAGACGCTAGAGTTGCTGCAAAAGACGTACTATATTCCTAATTTAACGAATAAGGTGGAAAGTGTTGTCAAAAGCTGTGTTGAATGTTTAGTATCGGCAGCAAAGAGAGGCCGAAAAGAGGGATTTCTCAGTCCTATTGACAAAGCTGATAGGCCATTAGTGACATATCATATAGACCACGTAGGACCTATGGAATCCACACGAAAACAATATAATTACATATTAGTCGTGGTGGATGCTTTTTCCAAATTTGTTTGGCTGTACCCCACTAAGAGCACAGGGACAAATGAGGTAATAGATCGCCTAATGAAACAGGCAATGATATTTGGAAACCCTAGGAGAATAATTACCGATAGAGGTACCGGTTTTACTTCTAACCAGTTCGAAGATTATTGTGCATCGCAAGACATACAACACCTGTTAATAGCTACTGGTGTACCCAGAGGGAACGGTCAGGTAGAAAGACTGAACAGCACCGTAGTTAACATGTTAGCAAAGTTGTGTCAGGAAAAACCTGAAAATTGGTATAGACACGTAGGTCGGGTTCAACAGATTTTGAATAGCATTCCACCAAGAAGCACAAAATTCGCACCGTTCAAAATTATAACAGGTTTAGAGATGAGAACAAAAGATAGCGCAGAAATTAAAGAGTTAATCGAGAATTTAAACATAGAAGAGCTAAATAGTGATCGAGACGCCATAAGAGAAGAGGCCAAAGAAAACATCTTTGCAATTCAGCAGGAAAACAGTAGAAATTACAATCGGAAAAGAATCCCCGAAACTGTATACGAACTCAACCAATTAGTAGCCATTAAGCGTACTCAATTCGGGACGGGTATGAAATTACGACCCAAGTATCTTGGGCCATACAAGATCGTAAAGAAGCTAAACCATGGTCGTTATGAAGTCCAAAAAGTAGGAAGTTTTGAGGGTCCAAATGTGACCACGACAGTGTCCGAATATATGAAGCCTTGGGAGGGACATTCGAGGGCGAATGTAAATTCAGGATGGCCGATTGTGGGAATGCGGGATTAGGGATCGATCTGGTAACCCTATGTTGATTAACATGTCAAAGGGAATGTCAATCAACATAATCGATCAAGAGCAGAGTTCTAGAGTAGACGTGAGCGAGTGTAGACGTATAGAAGTCGTGTGTGATCTTTCGCTAAAGTAAAGTAACTTAATCTAATTCAAATAACCTACAGAGATAATTACTATAAACACAACAATAACTGAATTAATAAATAAATGAATTCTATTTAAAAAATTATAAACTAAAGTGTTTCCGTTTAACTAAAAACTAAGGCAAAAGCCAAACACCACATATATATATATATATATATATATATATATATATGTATATATATATATATATATATATATATATATACATATATATATATATATATATATATATATATATATATACATATATATATATACATATATATATATATATATATATATATATATATATATATATATATATACATATATATATATATATATATATATATATATATATATATATATATATATATATATACATATATATATATATATATATATATATATATATATATGTATATATATATATATATATATATATATATATATATATATATATGTATATATATATTTATATATATATATATTATATATATATATATATACATATATATATATATATATATATAATATATATATATATATATATATATATATATACATATATATATATATATATATATTATATATATATATATGTATATATATATTTATATATATATATATATACAATATATATATATATAATATATATATATATACATATTATATATATATATATATATATATATTATATATATATATATATATCATTTTCTGGTATAACAAAC